>JAOVVH010000026.1:19266481-19281109 GCA_028566435.1 Scorpiodoras heckelii | reverse complement strand
ACATGGTTTAATTTTGATTCAGCAGTTGTATTGACTGTCATCACAAATGCACACAATTGTACTAATCTTTGCTGAATTTCATTTTGTTTGTTTCCATAAATTGGAGGAATTAAGTAACAGATCACACAAAATTACACAAAATTGACTTTTTTCACTTTAGTAAAATTCTCCTTTGTCCAGCCATTCCCATTTGTGACTATCTTGCTTTTCCTGCTATTGTGGGGTATATTTTGTATGTTGAAGAAATTTCAGACGAGGAAATTTAAGTAACTGATAATATACAATACTATATATAAAATATATAATACTAATATTTAATAATATATAATAGATAATACTAATAATTGCTGAGTTTCATTTGGTTTGTTTCCATAAAATTGAAGAGATTAAACAGCAGATCATACAAAATTACAGACATTTTTTAGCATGTACCTTCCCATGAAATGTTCAAGACATCCCACGTCTTCATTTCAGTAAGATTCTCTTCAGTCCAGCCATTCCCCTCTGTCACCATCCTGCTTTTCCTACTACTGTGTGGTATTTTTTTGTTTGTTGAGGAACTTTCAGATGAGGAAATTTAAGTAATTGGAAAATTCTTCCGTCTGATAATACTGTATATTCACTATAGTCCTCTGTTATTTATCAAATATTTCTTGAAGATCTGTTCCTGCCTTTTGTCTTTCAATTAATTTTCATTTAAATTCCAGTCGCTCACTGGCGCATCCTTAATAAAAGTATTTAGAAAACATCTGGGTATTTTAAACATTCACAATACTTCACTTCTTCAGTATTGAAACCAAACCTAGTGGAAGATGAAGTCAAGCAAGTTCTCCTATCTGTCATGTTGAGAAACACCTCAGGACTGTCCAGCAGGGTAATATGCTCACATTAGACCACCTTTTCTTGAAGATTTATGAGTGCAAGAATCTGATCAGCATCTTTCCAATTAATAAAATGACTGCCAGTTATATAGGACTGCTTGCTATTTACAAATTATGGGAAATCAGATACGTGTCAGGTTTGAGTGCCAGCCCATGCAGAACCTAAAGTATGTGCAATCCAGAGACATTGTTGTCTACTACAGCTCTGTAAACTAGAAGTGCACCAAATTGGGACCATAAACAATGGGAAAAAGACCTGCTCAAGTATCATGTATTTCTTTCCAGATTTTTTTGCAGTTGTGTGGTTTAAATGTATGGTACACAAAAAATACAAGGAGCAATAGTAGAAATCTATAAATTCACATCAGAATGATCTTTTCTGGCAAGTACCAAAGTACAAAAGAAATAAGGCAAGTACAAAGACATTGTAAGAAGCAAAATAACAGATTAAAATTAGAAAGTAAACTGAATGGTGCAAGAAATATTTATTGATTACAGGATTGCAGTAAGAACACTATAGGAAGCATTGTTGTTACATTATGAAACATACTTCATAGTAAGTACATGATGTATTGTATATGGTTTCTTGGTACTCTGCTTTACTCCCACCTACCACAATCATGATAGTAGGTGGACTGCTTATGATAATGTAAATTGCCTTTGAATAAGTGTGTGAATGTGTGTGCATGATGCCTTGTAATGGACTGGTGTCTCATTCAGGGTATATATTCACCTCATGCCAAGTGTTTCCAGAATAAGCTCTGGATCTGGATGCTCTGAAGGCACTTACTAGAAAGTGAGTGAGAGTGGGTACATGATACAGCATATTAAATGTCTAAGAGTAACTGTATTTAATTGTTAATATGAATTATTTTGCTATGCATGTGCAGTGTATTTGCTACAGGTCCCAGGCATGAAACCCACAAAACAATTTTACATGTAAAAACAGGAATAAAAGGATAAGACTGAAAACATGGCTGATGCTCACAAATGCTTCTCAGGTCTGGGTTTAGGAAATGGTTCTCCTCATACAGAAAAATCTCTCTGTTTGTTTTTATCCACATCACCTGCCACTATTCAGTATACACAGACCAGGCATAACCTTATGACCACCTCCTGCTTTTACAACTTGGGTCAGTACAATGCGGGATGTCACAAAAAAAAAGAAAAACATGAAAAAAATTAAGTATAACATTTTGAATGTAAGTAATTTAGTTCATTTCTAAATGCACTCCTCGAGTGTCTAGCAGCAGTTATAGCCTAACTGTCGAGATTCAAAGGAACAGAGGATGAAACTTTGTTTGTACTCCACACAGATCAGAACCTTTATAAAAACAACTTTTTGAAAATTGGTTGAGAAATTTAAACGTGTAAAATTATTTTTATCCTGAAACCGGTGGGTTTTCACACATCCAAAATGATGGACATGTTGGTCCTCAACCTCAATGATGGACATCAACCTCACACCCACTGGCCACCATGGCATCCATAAGCGCACTTTGTGGCAGAGAGGGGTGGGACGAGCAGAGGCTCATTAGCTTTTAAAGCAGCAGACACTGAGACTAAGCGTTTGGAAATACAGAGTCAAAAGACAGCTGTATTTGATCCATGTGGTAGTTTCACCAAAGAATGTCTTAGACATTTCATTAAGACTCCAGGGAACTGTATTAACTTGTGTAAAATGGGTATAATAGGTCACCTTTAAAGAGGTGTACGTTTTATTCATAGAGTAGGGTCTTATTTAAATGTTGTAGACATCTGAACTTTGCTGCCACTGTTATATCAAGTCATTTCAAGTCATTTCATATAAAGTCATTTCATATCAAGGAACTTTCAGAAACACTGTGAAACCCTAGATATATTCTTTATAAACTTTCTTATTATTAAAATGAAGTGAATGGTATAATTTTGCCATAATTTGGTTGAAATAGACCTTTGCTAAATTAATACATGATCTCTGGATGTATTAATTTTCTCAAGTATAATACAGCCAAAGTGACTTTCAGGTATAAATCACATTGTGGAGGCTTAATTAATCTCATTACCCTGACTTTGACCTGAACCCTTTTTCCTAAGCGTGGACCAAGTACCAGGATAGTTTTAAATACCTGGCAGATTCTGGGCTGCCAAAATTTGGAGGTTGTACCACATACCTATTGAGTTAATACACAGAGTGTAAGACAAAAGAGTTCTTCAAGAAGACATGATGCTTCCATTAGGGCTCACTGGGTAATTAAGGGTTGCTAACTTTTTTAAAACTGGTTTTATGTAGAACCCTTAGGCCAAAGAATGCTTCCATACATCCATTATCTTCCGCTTTATCCCGCTAGTTGGGCTCACGGGGGGGCTGGAGACAATCCCAGCGTCATAGGGTGAAGGCGGGGTACACGATGGACAGGTCGCCAGTCCATCACATGGCCAACACACACTCACGCACACATTTACATCTACGGACAATTTAGAGTGACTGGTCAACCTAACATGCATGTCTTTGGACTGAGGGAGGAAACCGGAGTACCCGGAGAAAACCCACAAAAGTACAAGGAAAACATGCAAACTCCACACAGAATGGCCCGGACCAGGGATCGAACCCTGATCATCTTGCTGTGAGGCAACAGTGCTGACCACTATACCACCCTCCCAAAGAATGCTTATGTTTTCAAAATATTCTAAGAGTATAAGTTTACTTGATAAACAACTAAGTCAGGGTATATCCAGTATTTAACATTAACTCAGAGTATTATTAGCACTCATTACAGTTCAGGTTATTTTTGGAGATATCCAACTGGAGATGTGCTGATCCAATAATGAATAGAATATTAGACTTACATGGGCTTGTCTGATATATTATTATATATATTATTCATACACGAATATGTTTAACGCAATGCACGTGATATAAATCTTTAATGTAAAGACCTTGTCTTTTACCATGCTCCTGCCTTGTCTGTGCTTTTCACAAATCATAACGACAAAAACAGGGAGCAACTCACTCAGTGATTGACTGTATTGAATCAGTATTGACAAATAGTAGAGGCTCTGCCATGGCTATGAAAATAAATTATATGGAAAGTCTTAGATTAGATTACGTCTCAGCCAATTTGTAGATGTTACTGCGCTGATGGTATCTCATCTGTCACTCTATACAATGTGTCCGACCTCTACCCCATCCATCAACAGAAAGCGACCACAACCGAGCAGATTAAATTTGGGTATTGGAATATACCAGGTACAGCAGTGTCAGTGCTGGGTTGAAAAACAGCCAGCCAGAAATCTCCACCAAATAGCGCTTCTGTATTGGGAAACTGAACCTGATGCGATGAAGATAATTAACACACATTGTACACAGATAAAGATGAGCTTTAGTCTCTCATTCCACACCTTGAAGATGGACTGACAAGATAGTAGTGTGCAATAAAGTGGCAAGTTAGAATGAAGTGCAGCTTGTCACTGGAAGGGTTTGCAGTTCAGGATATTGAGAATCTAGAGTCTAAATAAAAGCTGCTGCAGATAAACCTGTAGGGCACAGGCTGCCAGCTGGTGGACTTCAGCAGATTGAACAAAGCACACAGAAATGACTAGTAGAAATGACCACTATATGAACATACTGCCTGTAATTCGATTATTTTTCACAGCCAGTTGTATGCATTCATGTAATTTCTTTAGCTCAAATCAGCTCAACAAGAAAGGGAAGATATTTCAGACATTCAAACACTATCACTGGTTTGATTAGTTCAGGAATCAGTTAGCTTGTTGAACAAAAAGTGGATGAGGAAAACAGAATGTTTAACGGTGACGGGACAGAAATGTATGAATTTATTCATGTCTTCAAGCAATTTTTCGAGCATGTATAATCATACATTCACCAACCACTTATAGGAACCCCTGTAGGCTTGCTCATTTATGCAGTTAAACAATCAGCCAATCATGTGGCAGCAGCACAATGCATACAATTCTTACCAAAACTGGGCAGTTAATGACTGGAAAAGACCAGGTGATTTCTTTTATTTTTTTCAAATCTTCACTTAGGGTGAGCCTGTGCCTGTGATAGCCTCAGACTCCTGTCCTTGGCTGACAGGAGTGGAACGTGAAGTGGTCTTCTGCTGTTGTAGCCGATCCACCTCAATTTGTTGCACTATGCAACAAATTTTATATAAAAAAAATTTCTTTGTTAAGTGTTCCAAATTGCTTAATAGTATAGAAAATGGCTCCCTTACTGCTGGAGTTCTTAAACACCTCGCTGTCACTGCTGGACTGAAAATACTCCACCAAACAAAAATGTAGGCAGCATCCTGTGAGCACTGATGAAGGATTAGAGGATGACTAACACAAACTGTGCAACAACAGATGAGCTACTGTCTCTGACTTTATATCTACAGGGTGGAGAAATATGGTGGATGTGTCTCAGAGAGTGCACAGTAATGAACACAGTGTGTAAAAACTCCAGCAGCATTGTTGTGTCTGATTCACTTATATAAGCACAACACACACTAACACACCACCACGTTAGTGTCACTGCAGTGCTGAGAATGATCTACCATCCAAATAGTACCTGATCTGTACTGGTCCTCTGTTGGTCCTGCATATTAGAGAACAGAGTAAAGGGGACTAACAAAGTATGTAGAGAATCAGATGGACTACAGTGTGTAATTGTTGAACTACAAACTGCCACTAAATGGTAAGTGGAACTGAGAAAATGGAAAATGAGTGTAGAGAAAAGGAGGTGGTCATAAGGTTATGCCTGATCAGTGTATTTTCATTGAGAATCTATTTACTTTTCATTCTTTCACAATATATTTTCTGACCTTAAAGAGTATTACAACATTGTTAAGACACTGCAAGACACCTTGAAATATGATGAGTAAGGCTGGCAGATCATTAGAGACTTCAAGATGGTGGCATTCCTGATAGGTTTCCAATGAGGTTTTGCCAAGTTTCCCTGCTGTCTTTGTCTTTGGGACAGCAGGAACACCAAGGCACACTACCAATGACATGACTGGCCACAACAGACCGAGCTGACTCTGGGGAGGAACAACAGTGTAGCTCAGTGGTTAAGATGTTGGACCACTGACCAGAAGGTTGTGATTTCAAATCCCACCACAACCAAGCTGTCACTGCTGGGGCCCTTGAGCAAGGCCCTTAACCCTCAGCTGCTCAGTTGTGTAAATGAGATAAATGTAAGTCTCTCAGGATAAGGGTGTCATTTTGGACCCCTGGAAGGTGCTGATGCCACCCCTGCACATCGAACTGGGCCTTATGAACCAATTTGCCACAAGTCTAGATAAGAGTCTGCAGCCTTTAAGTACCTTCAAGAGTTCTTACCTAAGCTGTCTGAGGTAAAAGTCAAAGCAAGTGTCTTAGTTGGACCACAGATAAAGAAGACCCTAGAGTGCAGGAAATTCCCCAAGAAATTCACTTGGAAGGAGAAAGTGGGATGGAACAGCTTTCTCGCAGTGGTTTGGGGAATCCTGGGCAATCACAAAGCCAAAAACCATGTGGAGCTGTTTGTGATTCTGGTGAAGAACTATGGTACAATAGGCTGCACGATGTCTTTCAAAGTCCATATCCTTGAGGATAACATGGGAGTGTACTCAGAGGAGTATGGCAAGCACTTCCACCAATGACAATAAAATGAGAACATGATGAGAGACTACATTAAGGGTCTGCTTATACTGTATACCTTTAGTATATGTAAATACTCATTCATTTTGATTTATACATAGGATTGTTTTTGTACTTTATGTGAATTAAAGGTTCAAATTCACCCATTTTCTCAATGAAAGTAGGTCAATTTCAAAATATCAATGTTGTGGACAGAAAGGCAAAATTTGAGGGTGTTAATAGCCATTTTCTATACTTTTGAGGCATAAGCAATTGTAAGCAAATTGGCTTAAGTAGCGTTTTATGAGTTACTACATCCATCCTGGCAGCTTTTTGGCCATTTTTCTCTGACCTCTCTTATCAACAAGGTGCTTCCACCTACAGAACTGATGCTCACTTAATGTTTCTTGTTTTTCACACCATTCTGTGTAAACTCTAGAGACTGTGGTGTGTGAAAATCCCAGGAGATCAGCCGTTTCTGAAATGCTTAAATTCATCTGGCACCAACAACCATCCCAATGGTTGAAGTCACAGAGATCAAACTTCTCTTTCGGATGTGAAAATTAACTGAAGCTCTTGATCTGCATCTGCGTGTTTATTTGCATTGTACTGCTGCTACATGATTGGCTGATTGGTTAACTGCATAAATGAGCAGATGTACAGGTGCTTCTATTAAAGAGGATGGTGAGTCTACATTAATTATTATTTATCAAGCATTAAAATGTAACTATTGTTAGTCAGTTATTCAGACCTTTGTCAGCAAGGAATTTTTTTAATACACCTGAAAAAGACTTTGAATGTATCAGATCTGAGAGAACTCTATGCAGACCTCCATTTTTTGTTGCTTTGGTTAAAAAAACAAAATGCTACAGATTACAAGTTCACCCAGACATTTCCAAGAAAACTGTAAGGGGTGTCCTGGGCCAACCCTGAGGGTTCCATTCAGTGGCATCTGTACCTGATACAGCTTTATTGGGAAATGAGTGGGGTGCAATCTTGTAAGGTACCCAAATCCCCTTACCTGATTCCAAACCACATCACCGCTTTTTGACTAGTGCCATAAGGTGTTTCTCAATTCAAAGTTCGCCAAGTTTG
Organism: Scorpiodoras heckelii; assembly: GCA_028566435.1. Taxonomy (NCBI): domain Eukaryota; kingdom Metazoa; phylum Chordata; class Actinopteri; order Siluriformes; family Doradidae; genus Scorpiodoras; species Scorpiodoras heckelii. Next base: position 19,273,532 of record JAOVVH010000026.1, on the reverse strand, counting down.
GACTTGTGTACTTGGTAGTACAGACTCACGAGTATAAGCACCCAAGGATGGAAGGAAGCTGTACGGTCATTCTACAAACAGCAGCATGGAGCAGCAGCATACTTGATGTACTTGACAGCACCTGCTATTGTGACCGCACATCTCTGAAAACATCGGAGCAAATTTTCATGTAGCCTCTTTCATGATAAATTAACCACATACTAGAAGTCTACATAACAACATTCTCACCTAAAAAATCTTAGGACTTAATGTCATAGCATAACAACAGTAGATTTTTTTAAATGTTTTCTCCTCCACCATTATGCTGAGCTTGGTGCGAAATACATTCTGGGATATCTGACTGTCCCAAGTCCACACAAGTCACCTCCCGATGCATCCTTGATATCGTGGGTGGAGCAAGAACACATCCAGGTATTTAAACTATACTTGGCTAGATGCAGATTTTGAACAGAACAGTACCTGGTTTCTGACTGATGACGTTTCTCAAGTCCACAAGAATACAACTAAAGACAAGAATGCAGATTGAGAATCAGCTATAGTTTTGGCCATTGTTTTCCAATTGATAATTACTGCTGTAAAGGGTTGTTCAGTTTCAGGAAGTAGAGAACCAAATAGAAAGTAATACATCAGTAGTATTTCTAAATCCGTGTTGAGCCACATAATTGCTCTGCTACTTTCATTATCCTTCAGTAATCCAGTAAAAAAGTGTCTGTGACATCAAAAGAACTTGTGCTTACATGGAGGAGCTCTTAATCTTCGAGTTAGTTAATATGCAGCTGTGTTGCTCAAGGTCAGCCCAAGTCAGCTATTGACAGTGGTGAAAATTGAAAAGCAAATATAACATCCATTATTCATCTGGTTTTAGTGAACTGAAAGATGAAGTCACAGCTGCTATAACCCTCACACCCACCGCAGGAACCTTGGTCTCAGATCAGCTCACTACAAGTGCCTGGACATGAAGGAATGAGTCTCTGAATACTCACGCTGCGAACGCATACAGCAGGCTTACAAAAGCATAATGACAGAAGAATATGAAGTTCACACAGGCACAGTTCGGTCCAAAAATAACACCAGTGCCACTATATAAACCATATGGGATCCAATAAATAAATACTCTGCACTGAGGTCATGCGGTTGAACGGTGTTTGCTTTGAGAACAGATGGCGGCTGAACTTTTCCCAACATTTCTGCGCTCGGTGGTCGTGCTTTGAAGACTCATTAAAACACAGGTAATGAAAAAGAGAAACAGCTAATTATTTCTGGCTCGGTGAAAGACAACAGTTCAAGAGGTTGAGATTGACTCAGTGAGCGAAAGATGAGCTGCACAAATCACCGATGATAGTCAGTAACACACACAGACACGTATACACAAACACACAGACACAAAAACAATAAAACCTAAAACCTCAAAATAGGTAAATGAGTATATCATGTTTGAAGCTTATAAGCAAGTCACAGATATGATTAAAAAAGCTAAAAGAGGCCATTTTCTTATGACTTGTTTGAATAGCTATAAAATTTGTATGTGATCTTGTAGCAGACACATTCATTTGAGAGGAATTTTAGATTAATCAGTTTGGTTGGGATGGAAACTGCTATAAAGATTAGACTCAGAAAATATCTTCACCTAACAGAAGCCTCAGAAGGAACAAAGTCCAATTACTTTATTATTGTTCTCAAGTCTGTTTTTTATTTATGTGTACTATAGTTTGACTTTCACTAACTACATTTCAAAAGAAAAATATCTACTTTCTCCTGACTACAATTTCAAACATCACTACATTTATATGAGTACACTCTATAGTTATGCATTTGAAAGGCAACTGTTAGCATCAGACAGCTCTGATCTAAATTCTTAACAAATCCAAAAGTATGTAACATACTTTGACTGTGAGAATGTGACCTGATACTAGGGTGTAAACCTCAGGCTTCCAGGCTTCCACACAATATGATTTCAATGCATACTGTATCTGTCCTATATTTGATTATATACAGTACACTGAAGTACCAGAAAAACTGTATACATAATACATAGCAATGCCATCTATGTATGTCATTGGCTATTGGGTAGAAACAAAGTTTGGATTTTCATATATGATCATTTCAAGGGTGTACCATGACTACAAGAATTCTGGCAAAACCTTGAACTTACATCAGCAGTGTGGCCATAAAAAGACTTTTGCGTCGTCTGGCAAGACGTTTCACTCAATAAGCGTGCAACACTGCCTCAAGTAACATCAAAATTCAATGCTGGGGCCTCAACAGACATCAGCATGAGGACTGTGCATTGTTCCCTCCATGATCCCGTGGGAGACCTACCCAGTATTAACCAGTTTTTCTGGTACTTCAGCGTATGCTACACTGTGTGACCAATATGTGACCAAATAATTCAGAACTTGGGGAAAGCCTAGCATTAATTTGTGAATGACGATGATATAAAGAAGGACTGTTTTATTTATCATGAGAAATGAGCTCATCATCTTGCCAGTCTACATACACTTAAAAATGTGAATAATTTTTATGCACCAGTTGTCTTTTATGGGTAATTATCTAATTAATTGATTCATAGCCAATTTAGTTTAATAGTAATCACTTTATATCAATTGTTTCCTTTCAAATCCATGCAATTCAACTGAGACAGATGTCTTTTTCACAATTTTTATCATTTAAGTACATGTATAACTTCATACTTGAAGTATATATACTTGAAGTAATTGCACTTTTACTTGAGTAAAGAAGTTCAATACTTTTGCTACCTCTGTTGAGCCTCAGTTTCAATTACACAACTCTGTAATGAAAGCTGTAATTTACAGACCAGCTGAGTCCAGAATGTTTGGTTCTAGTCTGCAGATTTTTGGGGCACTCAGGTTTCAGGCCAGTCAGAGCTATTTAATCAGACACTGGATATAGTATACCATGACTGCAGAGACAAGGAAAAACGATTTGAACCAGTCAGATGAAATCAACATGTAGAGCTGTGGGATGTAGTATTTATTCAGTGTAAAAAAGCTGTAGCACTGGTGGGATGCAAAAAAAACCTATGAGGTCTGTCCGGAAAGTAATGTGAATGAAATTCCTGTGCTCCATAGTGCTTATGCACGGGGATGGTGTTTACACATGGAAATGATGGTTCAAGCCCATTCAAGATGATGGGTTTTGTGTGTGCACCATCAGCTCGCCTCTTCCTGGATCCTCCATCATGACAACACACCGAGTTACACAGCACACATCACCTCGCCCATTTTCTTTTTTGAATCTCTAGGGATCATCCGTAAAGAATTCGTACCAGAAGGCCAAGATTAAAACACATTTCAAAGGCACAGTAAAGATCATCCACAGAGCTGTGACCAAGACTCTGAACACCCTCACAGTCGATGATTTCAAGCACTGCTCCCAACAATGGCAGAGGTGTTGGGAGCGTTATGTGCATTCTCAAGGATCATATTTTGAAGGTGATATATTGTCAATAAACAAATAAATAAAAATGAATAATTCTCAATACTTTCTGGACAGACATCATACAATAACAGACGAACAAAAAACAAAAAAATATGTTCAAATTAGTGGGCCAATGTTTAAATTTGACCGTTCATAATTTCAGTAGTGTTTTTGTTTTACTATATCATATTTGCAAAAAAAAAAATGTATTGTAGAGTTCCACATAAAACCTTCAAGAAAAATTTCCAAGGTAAAAATATTATATAGCTAACTACTAAATGTAGTGTAATCCACAGAACCTTTTAAGATAGGGCTGGCCCACATATTTTGGGTTTGGGGGGTGTGGGTTATATCTAGAACTCTACTATGTTTTGGCTCTTATCCCTGCTGGGAGAACCAGTAAAAGTTCAACACACATCCTATGCTGTGTTTCCCTTTCAGAAAAAAATTCCAAGAAATTTATTTAGAAAGCTAATGTTAACTAATCAGTTGAACCTTTTTAAGACTGTTCAGTCCGACACATTTGGGAAAAAAGAAATCTAGAAAACAAATAGCCTCTGGGGTTTTTATCCTTTTGAGAGAATCTTAAAGATACTAGGTCAAACCACCTGATAGAGGGCTTTCCTTTCGGAAATGGCTCCAAGGGTAAACAAATATGAAAGTAGAAGTGTTAGCCAATCCATTCATTTTAGAACTTTAATTTTAGCCATAACCATATTCTTTGGCTCTTATTTGTTCAAAATTATAAGACTCTTCTGTCTAAGCTTTAACTGCATGACTGTTTTGCTGTTATTGTCTCTGAAACAGCAAAGTACATGTTTTGTGGATATTTGATGTTTTCAGTTTGGTTCAGCAAAGTTTTTCAGTGACCATAAAAAATCTACAAAGATCAGTGGGAAAGTGTGAGATTGCCTGACTTTTCCTAATCTTTTAGGATCATAAAAGTCATATAGAAAATCCAAGTCTTTAGTCATACCATTGGCAGCATGAAGAGGCTTTGATTGGTGAAACAGCACAAGCCAAAAACAAGAACTCTTACTTCCCACCATGAGTGAAAAGAACCTGGCAGCTCATGTAGGACTTCATTCTCCAGGGCTTTTATTCAGAGCTCCACTGACTTCTTCACAGGCCATGGGCTTGGAAGCACAGCCTAAACCACAGATGGGCCAAGATACAGATCGCTGAGATCCTATTCCCTTTGAGATCCTGGCTGATGAATTAGGTGTGGAGAGAAATGCAGAGGATGGAATAGAAGAGCAGTCCAGGCTGGGAGGTCTGGGGCAGGTGCTGGCCTGCTTCCTTCAGTAGTCAATATTCTCTGTGGTGGAATTTCTCAAATTCTCAAATTAAGGGAAGAGATGATGGCATGAGGGCATGGATGACCCATCACTGGACCTTCAAGAAAACTGGACCTTTAGGTAAAATAGAGTAATTTTGTTCTTTGATAGCTTCGTCCATTTATTCATACTCCTGCTGTTCCTGCTGAAGGTTAAAGAGGCAGCAGGCTGAGGAGTTTGTTTTAGAGTTCTCTATCCCTGGCCACAGATTCCAGGTCTTCCTGGGGGATCTCCAAACATGACTCATGTAGCTCTCCTGGGAGCAGACCAGCAGATATACTTGTAGGTGTTGGGGCAGAAATTCACCAAATAATAACAGTCAAAATGTCACTTATTCTGTAGAACCACAAATACACACTTATTCTGTGGAAACACAAAAAAGATACACTTGTTCTGTAGAACCAAAAAGGTGCACTTATTCTGTACAAGCAAAATGAAGTGAAATAACAAATTGCAAATCTGTTGTTTAAGCAGCCCTTGAGATATTGAAATGTGTCAGTTGCAGCGCCCCATGGATAAAATGTGGCGTGCATCTAAAAAATATGGTGGTGATGAAGGGTGTTTGAGTCTTTCCATCACAAGATATAGGATAATGAATGAATGCAAAAAATGCTTTGAGCCTACCCAATTTCAGGGGGCACTAGCATGAATAGCAACAAGCACCTGTGGACACAAACCTTATATTCTGTATCAGACATGTGGGCCTACAACCATTCCAAGTTTCATGTGGATTGATCATATATATTGAGTATATGATACCACAAACCAAAAATTGGTGGAAAAAAAAAATTAAACAAGAAGAAGAAACTAGCTAGCTGCAACTGTTGGGATACAATGCACTGCATTCAACTTTTTTTTTGTTAATTTAGAATGAACAAACTTAATCCTCTGAATCTGTTCATGCTCTAAATTTTTAACTACCAAAATGTTTTTCCTACCATGGAACAGTTATTTTATCCGTTTTTAGTGAACGACTGTAAGCTTGCTAAAGGTATTGATGAACGGTTACTTTGAAGGGAAAAGCTGAATAATCCTTAATGGTTCTAGTTTAAACATGTTTTAAAAGAAAAAAAACAAACAAACATATCAGCACTTAATTAGTACTTTATCACTTTTAAAGAATGTTCTTATCATCAGTTCATTTGCTTGGTCAGAATGTGCATTGAAATTGATTGTTGTTGCTGTTTGGTTTATTTGGTTTCACACTAAATATAACAAAACAAACTAAAAAAGAACAAAGACAATGAGTGGGGCTGAAAATATTCTTCTAAAGAAATCTTTGGCAAATGTACATAGAAATGTGGGAAAATCAACAGAGGATGGTGCACACAAAGCCAGTGCTAAATAAATGATTAAATGATTAAATGAATAGTTATCTTGAAACATTAGTAAGTTTGTGAACTACATCCAGCATTTCTTTTCTTTTCTTTTTTGCCTTTGTTCCAGATATCCAGAGCACATCATATTTCTGCAGCACTCCGGCTCTTTCCAATTGGCTCAATTTGGGCCTCACATGTCAGTTTAAGAGCTCTCATTTTCAAAAAAAAAATGCCGCTTGCAACCCAAAATACACAGCATGTTTGGTTCAGTTCCTGCTGTTGGGTTAAATCTGGGTTAAATCATGTTTAACTTACTTTGCTCAAACTGCTTAAGGGTTTGTTGGTAACCAGACCGGGACCACGTCTCTTTGGGCTGATCACATGTGTTCACACCTGCATACATTCTTCTGGGTCATAGCACTTTCCAAAATTAAAAAGTCCACGGTTTGAGAAAAGCACCAACAGATGTCAAGCACTTTTTAACCTCCAGACCAATCAGGTTGCAAATTGTGGGAAAGCATGAAAAACAAACATAGAGGACAGAGTGCCGGTGAAAAACTAATCTTGTTAGTGAGTGAAATATGAGAAGAGATGCTGTTTAAAACAGTTCATTGCCAGTATTCCAACACTGCAGTCTAGGAAAAATAACAGTGTGCATGGTTGGGATATTCATCAGTGTGTGATGTGATGGCTTACTTTAACTGCAGCTACATACAAACAAACTAAATCTTTTTTTTTAACCTCAACAGAACAGAAACAGGGCAGTGATGAGTACCAAAAACCCAGAGCCTTAAATTATTCTTTATTTCATCCATATTACTAATAGTTATAATGTTTAATTAAATGTAACTAAATCTAAACTAGCGGCGTTATAGTTAAACACACACACACACACACACACACACACACACACACGCACACACACGCATTAACACAAATGCCAGCCTTGTAAGCATA
>JAOVVH010000026.1:19225120-19243074 GCA_028566435.1 Scorpiodoras heckelii | reverse complement strand
GAGGCCCTACACCATACTAATAAATTATTGTGGTCTAAAACCAGGTGTTTCAGTTTCATTGTCTAACCCCTGTAAGTTAAAAAATCACAACGAATAGTGCATTATTAAATTTGTTTTAAACTAGTTAGTTTTAAAACACTGGAAAGTGTGACAACTATATCAGTCACTACACGCCCACTAAAGATGAACTTCAAGCAATGTGACTGATTTATTGTTTGCTAATGTGAACATAGGGTCATATATCTGGAAATTAGTCATTACTTGATGAAATTGAAATTATAATAGCCCAGATCATTATAGTCCAGGAAACTTGTTTCACTTTTCGCTGGCACTGTTTGCTCATGATATATCACCCCCGCTTTAAGTATATTGACTGATGAAATGGAAACAATATGCCTACACAGGGAGTTACATTCTGAACCCAGAATCCTCGGCTCCAGAAGCCTCACACCACTCTTGATTAAGCCACTAATGCCAGTGTCAGTGTCAGTGACAACAGGCTGCCTCCTGGCCCTAATTGATTTTCCAATCCTCCTCCACTCACTGCACTCATACCTGCAGTGTGGGACAGGCTATTTTGAGGGATGATATATTATTCATCTAAAAGTCAGTGGCAGAAATGCCACAAAAGAGGGGAACCTGTAGCCGCACTTCCAAGATGCTGTAATGAGCCATGCCTGTGACTGAGTCATGCCGCTGGCCCATTAAAAAGCAACCCCAGGTTTGCAGTTGTTAAAAAACAGCAGCTGCGTTTTCACAGGTCATGACTGATAGAGGACTGGCGGGTTCTTGGGTTCTCTGATACAGGCTAAGCTAATTGTAGAAATGCTCATTAAATCAGATAAAGTAGCTCATAAATCAGACTGAAAGGTTAAACTATGGTCAGTCAGAGCTGTTTGGCGAGAGTAAATCTCCTCTGGGCTTTTTTAAAATTTAATTTAATGCCTTAGATCTCATTACATCTTTTTCCTGACCGAGTTCCAGCAGCTATGATACCGTGCAAGGCCTGCGCTTGTGCACAGCTGGTTTACGTGGGCTTGGATAAAAGGGAAGCGATATATTCTTAAATAATGTCACAAACGTGAACATGCAACCCAAATCTCTCTATTCTTGTGTGTTATGGTTTTACAACTTCACTAGTAAACCTTAACATAAGCTCAGCACTTATACATTCTGTAGGCTATAATTCGTCACATTACCTCATCTTGCACCCCTCATAAAATCAACTGACCAGGTAATTAAATGGTATTTATATTGGCATATGAAACCCATATTACAAATCCTCAAAATCTGGATCATGAGGAGCTCTTCAAGAACCTTTAGCATAACTAAATATGTGTTTGAAGCTCATTTAAAAGAATGTAGGCTAGCAGCCAAGTCATGGTTAGTGTCTGAAATCTTCGGCTTTATATTTGCACTAACAAGTGAAGGAAGCTCATTTTAGATGTAATAAACTTTATTTGTACAGTGGACTTAAATCAGCTTCACAAAGGATTAAGAAATAAAACATGGAACAATAAAACTGTAAAAGAGAACTGCAATAATAAAAAGAGGAATGCTTGAGTTTGTATTTTCTCTTTTTACTGGTTGATGCATCTAATAATGCTAACAAAGTCTGAGTGGTCCTCTGAGAGGTAGACTGGTGGCAAGCCAAAAAAAAAAAAAAAGGAATGCTTCAACCAAAAGAAGAAAACCATATAAAGTCAAACCCGCATGATAAAAAAATAAAAAGATAAAATAGTAAAAATAAATTTCAATTACCCAATATCATATAGTTTATAGGTAGTACATGCTTCAATGTATAGCGTAACTTTGTTCAGAACAATTCTAGGGAAAGAAATGATGATGAGGCAAAAATAAAATAAAACTAGACATATTGCATAGTGGTGCATAATATGACTGCTGCATAAATTGAGAGAAGAGCAAGAATAAAGTGAAATACTTTAACATGTCAGTTGCAGCACCACCTATTTACGAAAGTTCACGAAATTTGACGTGCATCTAAAAATGTGGTGGTGATGCAGGGTGTGAAATTTGAGCCTTTACATCACAAGATATTGGCTAGTAAAATGCTAGATTTTTGCACTACTCCACAAATGAATTGTAATGAGCTAGGGTAATGTGCTTCCTAAAGGCCAACTTGCCATAAACGATTCATAAGTATAGGAAAAATGATTTCATAGCTACTGCCCAAAAAGTGCTTTGAGCCTGCCCCACTTCAGGAACACGAGCATGAAGGGAAAAGCACACCTAGTGACAAACCTTATTCCGTATCAGACATGTGGGACTACAACTATACCAAATGAAGAAAAAATGGAAGAAAAAGCAGAAGAAGACGACAAAGAAGAAGATGACAAAAACTATATAACTGTGAGCTCGCTGTGGCAGGTCACAGTTAGTAGTGTTTACTGAGGACTTATTTGTACTTCCCATTACAATCAAACTTTGGGAGAGGGAAACTATGGGTGTGTTCAGACTTGTCAGCATTGGTTCAATTAAAACAAACCCTATTTCGTTAGAATAAGTGTGAACACTTGCTTTTGAACTCTGGTGCTCACCAAATAAGCAGACCCCGACCGCCTAAGCAGGTGGTTCTCGGTCCATTTCTAAATGAATTCTGTGTCAGTTTGTTTGAAGTATGAACACAATATGAACCAAAGGCATCTAAACAAACCGAACACAGGACGTGATGTTACGAGATGTGACACTAAATACACTGCAAATGAACAGAATGCATCGAAAACAAAAACGTTTTGACTCCTTTATCCATTTTACCACCTCTTGCTGTGTTTCCAGTAGGAGAAAAATAGCACCAGGTTTACACAGCCAAGATAAGTACGTGGTGCATTGTTCTGATGACTAGTTTGCAAAATAACATCATATGTGTGTCATACTTCACTTCCTTTTTTGTTTAGTTTTTTTTTTTTTAAGTTATTTTGGTTCGATTGTAGATTTGTGAGTGTGATCGCTAACTAAAGGACTAAAATGTAACAATGTATCGATTTTATTATTTGGTCTGGATGAAGTCGGAACACACCCTATAAATAATGAGAAGTTGTTAATCCATTTATTATTACACTTTGATTATGTGGAGCGTCCTCTGTACAAGTCCCTGTGAATTAGCTGTTACTATAGAAATACGATAACGTATTAAAACAAACACATAATATCAAACTGTGAATTGCAGCTGCACTACTGTCAGAAATGAATGAACACCTTTAGACCAAACGGCTTTGAGAATCCAACAGCGCTGTGGTATAAATGTTTATAGATGACAGGAAGTTCTAATGTGTCCCAAAGTGCATTAGCGAGCCACCAGAGTGACACCACAGTTTGACCCAGATGTGGTTTAAGGTAGATACACTGTACTGTTAAGAGCTGAGGTGATCACTGATGAATTGAGCTTATTGTTAGAAGTGAAATGCTGCCTTTATTCACTCTCCCCTGACTCTTGTACATGAACCATTGCCCATCTGAAGGTCACGCTCCGTCAGAACAGCGCTCTTGGAATAGCACGGAAACACATTAGATGCCTCATTTGGAGCACATGTTTCAGGGAGGAAGCCAAACACTGATGGCCAAACAATACGAAGCTGGCTCATTGAATATGTGACATGACTAATAATGTACTCACGTTTCCTATGTGTATGCAACAAATACTGCTGCCTCCATTACCAGGATTAACTGCTGACTAATTGATATTTCACCAAGGAATAAATCTCAGGTTTGTGTCCTCTGTCCTCGAGACACTAATTGAATTTGAATGAGGATTTCTACACGATACGGTTTACATCCCAAGCTTCAGGGGTGTTGATGTAGTCGTCTATGTAATGTAAAACTTCGAGTACCCTGTACCCTGTGCTTGGAGAAAGAGAGCTTTGTGTGTATGTGTATGTGTGAATGATTGACTGAATGGGAGAGTGATCGACTCCCAGTGAGCTGCAGCTTGTAAATGAGAGACAGCAGGGTCATTCCTCCTTTTCACACCTCCCGTCTTCTTGGCAGACAGCACATCCCCGAGACAATATGCAACTCTGACACACGCTGGTATTTGAGCGTATGCCTAATTACAAGCTGACAAGCCTGGAGCCAAGAGAAATTTCAGAAATATGCATCTCCGTGAGTTTAGATCAGCGTGTCCAGAAGCCATATGGAAAAATCAAGGTTGAGGAAGCTACTTGAGCTGTGTGTTTAAATGCAGCTCTTGGATGAGGGAGCTAAAATACCTCAGACCAAATGTTTACATTCATACTGTTTCTTAGCGTCTGCTTATGTGCTCTTAGGGACTAACAGTGATAGTAAGGCTAAAGTAAATGGGCCTTCTTTATAGATGCACAATGGGCCTGCTGTACATACTCACTCATTTTCAGTAACCATTTTATGATGACCAGATTTGCAGTAGATTCCGAACTTTTCCCTAGAACACTGGGCATGAGGCAGGAAAACAGCCATGATGGGACACCACCCATGCACACACACTCAGGCTACATCCGTACCAATGTTTTCTTTATGACGCAGCATTTTAAAATAAAAATGATCTCCGATCGTGAATGTACATATCACATGATGATTCACGGACACTGGGCATGCGTGTGCCGGTGTAAACAGGAAGCCACTGGACACGGGAATTGTCGCAGATCACTTAAATAATTGCTTGTTTTGTTTTTAGATGTTTTTGCATCTATTAAAGCTCTTACCGCACTTACAGCAGTTATTATATTGACTAAGTTATAAAATTAGCAATTTATAATATATAAATCTCAACTGGTTTTGGATAGTTTAGGAGTACTTTCAGATTATTATGTTGTTTTGCTTGTAATTGTTTGTATTAGACATTGTATGGCTCATTTCTAGCAGTATCATAGCTCAAAGTACCTTGAATTCGCGTCTAACAGCACTGGCTTAGGATATTCCAAGTTAATGACTAAGCACATTTGTGAGTCGCTATAGAGAAAATGGCATAAATGTAAATAAATGTAAATGTATTCAGTTATAGCATTATAAAAGTCAGAATTTAACTGCACAACAGCTGCTGTCAAAGACAACAAGGTCAGCAAGGCTTGTATTTTATTCACAATAGAACATAGAACATATATCAGATGTTGGACGTGAGACATTTTACCATTTCATGAAAAGTATTAGCTCTTTTTGAACCATTTGGCAGCAATGCATCTCAAAAAAGTTAGGACAGGCAAGGAAAGGCTGGAAAAGTAAGTGGTACTAATAAAAAACAGCTGGAGGAGCATTTTGCAACTAAGTAGCTTAACTGGCAACAGGTCAGTAACATGACTGGGTATAAAAAAAAGAGCATTTTAGAGAGGCAGAGTCTTTCAGAAGTAAAGTTGGGCAGAGGTACACCAATCTGAGCAAAACTGTGTCTAGAAAGTGTGGAACAATTTCAGAAAAATGTTCCTTAGTGTAAAATTGCGAAGACTTTGAACATCCCACCATCTATAGTACATAATATCATGAAACAATTCAGAGAATCTGGAGAAATCTCTGTGCAAGTCCAAAGGTCAATACTGGATGCTCATGATCTTTGGGCCTCAGGCGGCACTGCATCAAAAACAGGCACGATTCTGTACAGGAAATCATTGCATGGGCTCAGGAACACTTCCAGAAAACATTGTCTATGAACACAGTTCGCCGTGCAATATTCAACTACAAGTTAAAGTTGTATTATGCAAAGAAGAAGCCATATGTCAACACGATCCAGAAACGCTGCCATCTTCTCTGAGCCAAAGCTCATTTAATATGGACTGAGGCAAAATGGAAAACTGTTCTGTGGTCAAATGAATCAAAATTTGAAATTCTGTTTGGAAAACACTGACGCTGTGTCCTGCAGACTTAACAGGAGAGGGACCATCCAGCTTCTTCTCAGCACACAGTTCAAAAGCCTGCATCTCTGATGGTATGGGGTTGCATTAGTGCCTATGGCGTGGGCAGCTTACACATCTGGAAAGGCACTATCAGCACTGAACAGTATATAGAGGTTTTAGAACCTCTTTTAGAGTCTCTTTCAGTGAAGGCCTTGCATATTTTAGCAAGACAATGCTAAACCACATACTGCATCAATCAGAACAGCATGGCTTTGCAATAGAAGTGTCCAGGTGCTGAACTGGCCTGCCTGCAGTCCAGACCATCACCAATAGGACATTCGGCACATCATGAAACTAAAAATCCAGCAAAGAAGACCCAGAACTGTTGAGCAGCTAGGTCCTACATCAGACAAGAATGGGACAAAAATTCCTCTCCCAAAACTCCAGCAATTGGTCTTCTCAATTCCAAGACATTTACAAACTATTGTTAAATGAAGAGGGGATGCTACACAATGGTAAACATGCCCTGTCTCAACTTTTTTGAGATGTGTTGCTGTCATCGAGTTCAAAATATGCTAATATGTTTCAAAAATGTCTCATTTCAACATCTGATGTGTTCTATGTTCTACTGTGAATAAAATATGGGTTTATGACTGTTAAGATAAAAATCTTGTGATTCTCCGTATTTTGTATTTTCTGTTTTTTTAATGCTCTTATTTTGTACTTCCGGTATTACGCTCTTCATGCCCGGTGCGGAATGATTACGTCATCAATACAAGACATGCTGTTCTGGACATGTTGGTTTGATACACATTGTTCAGGACACGTTGGCTTGTTTCTTATCGTGCTCTGTCCTTCAGCTCTGGGTGAGCTTATATTTCTATATCTATCACATTTCTTTTTCCTCTACCATACCTCTTTTCTTAACCAATCATCTTGGATTATGTATTTTATATTTCATGTTCTTAGTCTCAATAAATCAGAATGGTCATACACTTATGCACCTCGTGTTCATGTGTCATTATTCTCTGGGCCTCTACTAACCGGAACGGAGGGAGAATTCATTCAATTCGCAATTCAAGATCGAGGGTAATCAGAAAAATGCCTTAACAATGACATTTGCAAATCATTCCATTCAGTTTTTATTGACATTTTACAAAACATCCCAACTTTTTGGGAATTGGAGTTGTAAATGAGAGTGACACTATATACAGCTTTGTGGTAAATAAAAAAGACTGTAATAGAACAACATCATTTACAGTACCCTTGAACTCAGAAGCATGTTCAATGGTTAAATCCTCTCAACTGATTCTGTATACAAATTTATTAATGCAACAGACAATGATTTTTTTATTAAAATAAAAAAATATCATTGAACCTAAGAATAAATGCTATTAAACATTCAAAAACTGTGTCATCTTAGGCAACAATAACTCAGTTTTAAAAGGGTTACTTTGATTCATTTTGCTTATAAATAAGTAACAGGGTTGAGGGTTTTTTTGTTTTGTTTTTTTGTTTGTTTTGTAGCATAGAATTAACAAATGCACAAAATGTGGTTAGCCAACATCCATCCAAGAGCATTCTAATGATTTACGTTCATTCATTTAAATTATTAACTTATCAGGTCATGATGATCACAATTGTAATGTTATATCTTATATATAGTTATACAGTTATATAGTTTTTTTAATTTATCATTGAGAACATGACAATGTACTTCATGACTAATCAAAAATTATTGCAAGGTAGTTTGTTAATACTGAATCTAGGCTAGCTAAGTGATGTATGGATGAAGGTAAGACGTTTTCATGTTCAGAGATACCAACTATCCAAAAACACCACAGGCTGGTCTTCATGTTTTCATGTCATGTCCGTTCCCCTTCAGTGAACTGGCTTTTCTGCCAGGCAGACTATATATGCTGCTTTAGCGGAGTAAGCAAGAATGTGTCGGATTTCAGGTCCCATGCCACAGAAATGCTACAAACCTAAATGCCGGTACATCTAAATATATGTCAGCTAATTTATTTTTTAGCATTACAAAAAAACATTAGAAACAATTCATTACTCTACATAGATTATTTTTAATCTTTTGCCATGTACATGGAGACACAAAGGGGCCATAAATGTAAAAGATACTTTCTCTTTACTGTGAAGAAAGGACAGGAGAGCATCAGTAGTTGACTAGTTTGGTGTTGTCAAGCCTTTGTTTACGATGCCATGCACATTTTGTTTTGGTTCATGTCTTGTCTCCGTCCATGTCCTGGTTTTCTCAGCCCATGTCTTGGCATTGGTTGTCTCCATAGTGTGTCATGATAACTTTCACCTATTTTTAGTTTGCCCTTTGATTAAACTGATTCTCAATTTGCGTTCTTGCCTCTACTTGTGTTCTTGTGGACTTGAGAAACATAATCAGTCACAGAACTGTTCCATTCAAAAGTTTGCGTCTAGCCAAGTTCAGTTTAAATGCTCGGATGTGTTGTTGCTCTGATCCATGTTATCAAGGATGCATCGGGAGGTGACTTGTGTGGACTTGGACAGTCAGATATCCCAGAATGCATTTCGCTCCAATCTCAGCATGATGGCAGGGGAGAAAACTTAAAGCTGTAAGTTTCGAAATGCTACTGTTGCTGACTTCAAGTATGTGGTGAATTTATCAAGAAAGAGACTATGTGAAAATTTGCTCTGACGTTTTCGGAGATGTGCGGTCACACTAGTAGGTGACGTCAAGTACGTCAAGTACGCTGCTGTTCCAAATATAGAATGACCATGAAGTGTCCTTGCATCCTCGAGAGTCTGTATTCGTGAATCGAACTTACCAAGTCTGTACTAGCAAGTATGCAAGTCCAAACTTGGCATACGTTGTAATGAGAAATGCCTTTAGTCTTTGCATTTAAGCTCTTATTTTTGTTTGTTCAGGGTGAAGTATAGACTCAGTGTCCTGTTTCGGAGATAAAGCCTTTGTTCCATATGTAGCTAGCAAAATTTACTCCAAATGATAATAAATCATTCAGGTTATGTACAAAAATGCATATTATAATGAGACTAACAGTAAAACAACCATGTTAAATGTATAAAATAGGAATGGGTTAGTTAGACAGCTAGTCTACTAATATGCCACAGTATAATTAAAGATTACTATGTTCCCTAAGATTGTAAATCCAAATCAACACAATACTTTATGACTAGTTATTATACCAAGAATTTTTCTTTTTGAGAACAGTCCACAGACCTTACTGTAGGCTTCACAATGCTGTTTCTGAACATTATGAATATCAAGTGGCTTAACTGGTATCACATACAAACATGTATTCAAAGAGAATGGGGGAAAAGGATGGAGGTTTTACAGTAGAGCTGATTTTTGGATCCTCTTGAAAAAAAGAAAATCCTCACTCACGCTGAGCCCTGCATGTCTGCAACCACATCCTTATTGCATCTGGCTGCTTGGTCAACACCAAACCGTAAACCATGCTGGCAGAAGTCCTCAGCTTTCCCGTCCACACATAATTATACATGCAGCATTTATCTTGCCAACGCAGACTTGATAACTGCTTGAAATCATCTGTGAAATTGGCAGCAGGTCTGTTTGGGGTTAAATGTGTCAGGTTCTTGTAGACCAGCATTCAATATTATTGTACACAGAAAACAAGGCACGAAAATTTCACATTGCAAACTACATAATATTCACTAGTCCTACAGAGAAAATGTCATCTTCTTCTTTAGGATTTTGTAGCGAACACAGTCTTTTTCATTTTTTCCAGTTGAAAATATGTTATTTGTGCATTTCTTTTGACCACAAAGAAGCTGCTTTAGATGCTCCACAGTTATTCATGGTCATAGTAGCCACATAAAAATTCTCTAAGAGTCTCTTTGACCCTAATGGATATTGGAAAATACAGAAAATGAACAAATGAAACTCAAGGCCCCTTTCTAATTAACTAACAAGCGTATAACCCACAAAAGTACCTCAGTGTCCAAGTGAGTTCAGAGAGATGGCTCTCCGAAGAAATATGAGTACAAATTGTTCTGACTCACTACAAAACAACAGTCTGGCCTTAAAGGATGGATTCAATGACAAATCAAATGTACATATTTTTCCACTTATCCAAGACATGCTTTAGGAATGACAGAGAAATCTAGAAATATTTCCTTCAAACCACATCCAGTTCTTCCCTAAAGTCGCATAGACATGCTGAAGTGTTTTAGGACACAGTGGGGGTCATTCACCAAAAGTTGCACCGAAATATGAATCTGCTCAATTCAAGAATAGAGCGATCTACGAACAAATCTGGGTATATTTATGAAACGTGGCCGAATTAACTCTTTGAGCCTCTTGAGACTTTTTGTTCTACGTGACTGTTCTCGCATTACTGAAGAACCATTTCTGTGCACAAGACAAATGAAATTTGGTGTTGCATATTCTGTAAAGCCGTTAATGCCATTAAAAAGCCTGCAATGCCATTAATCTCTCACAGCTCAGCCGTAATCTCAAAGAATGTAGAGAATAAACTTAGTTGCATGAGCATAACAGTAATGTTCAAATTAAATTTATGGCATGCATCTGTCTCATCAGTGTGTTACTGAATCAACATGGTTTATATTTTGTATTATATTGTGGAGGTTAACAGGTATCAGAATAAATATAATGAAATCCCCTTCAAATGCTATTTTAATGAAAGTTTTAGTGCAGATTAGGCTGTACATTAGGCACAGTGATAATACTAAGGCTTTTCTCATTATAGGCTCTTTTCCAGCTTAATTACACAGAAATTTTTGTTTTTATATATATTTTTACAATTATATAA
The DNA here is from genome assembly GCA_028566435.1 of Scorpiodoras heckelii. Classification (NCBI taxonomy): domain Eukaryota; kingdom Metazoa; phylum Chordata; class Actinopteri; order Siluriformes; family Doradidae; genus Scorpiodoras; species Scorpiodoras heckelii. The sequence continues at coordinate 19,232,453 of JAOVVH010000026.1, read as the reverse complement.
TGCAGTTCATTGAACAATTCTAGTCCTGGATATAGCACAATGTATATGTTATAATTGACTGTAAATTATGAGACGTGAGACAAAAATGTGAGTGCAAAAATCCTCAAAAAAGAAAAAGCAACGTGAATAAAGAAGCAAAAACGGAAGCACAATACTTAGCTTGGCGAAAAATAGAGCAGATACATCATTTTTCCAGGTAGAAATCACAATTGATCCGCACTGGCTAGAGCTTTCTTAGTCCCTTTTATTTTCCCAAGCGCAAATCTGGGGCTGATTGCATTGATTGACACCAGGTGTCTCTCGTTGGCATCTGGTCCTGGGAGTTGTAGTTTCTTCTTGTAGTCTAGTGGTGGGGCACTTTTGGCACCCTCTCGAGGCAGTTGACATAACAGGGCCCCCCTCCAAGGGGCTAACTCTGGGAGCCCCAACTCTCCTCTTCCGTCCCAGTTTTCGTGGAGCAGGTTTGTGTGGATACCTGGCATGAAAGTCTTGAAGGAGGATCAGGTCCAGGATGTCCTTAGCTGCCACCCATGAGTTTTCTTCGGGGCCGTAGCCCTCCCAGGCCACCAAGTAATGGATCCCAGCCTTGTAGCTTCCTGGAATCGAGAATATCCTTGACAAAGTAAGTATTATTGTCTAACCTTTGTGGGCCCTTGAGTTGATGGTCTGATCCTTCTTCCTGGACTAGTGATCCTGGTTTGGCAGGTTGAGCCTGCTGACATGGAAGGTGGGATGGATGCAGCTGTGACGAGGCATCTGGACCCTGTAAGAAACATCATTGATTTTCTTTACGATGGGAAAAGGGCCTGTGTATCTGGGACTTAACTTTTTTGTTAGTGTGGGGTTTCCAAAGGCCTTGCTTGAGATCCAGACTCAGTCTCCAGGCTAGTAGATGGGTGTGGTTCCTCTCTTCTTGTCGGCGGCCCTTCGACTGCCTTGAAGAGTTGCTGATGCATGAGGGCCCAGACTCGCTCGCTCTGCTGGAACCACTGGTTGACACTAGGCGTTCCAGGGGTACAGGGGAGGATGGTGACCTAGGGTAATTTCAAATGGCGTGAGTCCCGTGGCTGTATGACTGATAGAATTCTGGGCATATTTTGTCCAGTCCTGTGGTCGATGCTGACAGAATAAGAGTAAGAAAGTGGTTAATTCTTGATTAATGCGCTCGGCCTGCCTGTTGGCCTGGGGGTGATAACCCGAGATGAGGTTTACCGTGACGCCCATCTTCTCCATGAAGGCGTTCCAAACCCGTGATGTGACCTGAACCCCTCGGTCACTCACGATGTCCTCGGGTATGCCATAGTATCTGAAGACGTGCTGGAAAAGAACTTCTGCAGTTTCCATGGCCGTGGTCAGACCTGGTAAAGGCACAAATCTGACACCTATAGAAAAATGGTCAACTATCACAAAGATGGTTGTCTGACCCTGAGATGCAGGCAGGTCCATAAGGAAGTCTATGGATAGGTGGGACCATGGTCTCACTGGAATGGGCAGTGGCTGTAGTTTCCCTGCAGGCAGGGTGCATGGTACTTTGGCCTGGGCACAAGTGGAACAGGATGTGATGAACTCCTGGATCTGCTGGCCCATGCGGGGCCACCAGTACTTGGCCTGGATGAGTTCCAGTGTGCGTTGGGTGCCGGAGTGCCCGGTCCCAGGGGTGACATGCGCCCAGGTGATGAGGGAAGTCCGTAAAGGTGCAGGCACAAACAGCTTTCCGGGCTGACACCGGGTGCTGCCCCGAGAGGGCTGTTGGGCTCAGATCTGCTTGTTGAGCTCCCAGACTATGGCATGGAGAAACTTAGACTCGGGAATGATGGTTTCAGGCTCTGAGGTCACAGACTCGGCTTGTACTTCCTGGACAGCGCATCGGCCTTGCCATTCTTAGAGCCAAAGAGATAGTGAAATCGTGAGAAAAAAGGGCCCACCTGGCTTGGTGTGAGTTCAGTCTCCAGGCTGCCTTGATGTATTCCAAGTTCTTGAGGTCTGTGTATATCAAGATGGGATGCTTGCCCTCCCCAGCCAATGTCTCCACTCCTCCAGGGTGAGCTTTATCTCCTTGATCACCATCGTCATAATTCCATTCGGCGGGTAATAGCTTGCGGGAGAAGAATGCAACTGGGTGGAGCTTAACAGGGTCACCCTGGCACTGTGACATTATGGCCCCCAGTCCCTGACTGGAAGGATCTACTTCTAGAATGAACTGCAGGTTAGGGTCAGGCTGCTTGAGCACTGGGGCTGTGATATATGCCTGTTTCAGGTGCTGAAAAATCTTGATCGACTTCTGGGTTCCACCACAGGGCTTTGGCCCCCTTCTTTAGGAGCTCAGTCAAAAGAGCGGTGAGAAGGATGAACCCCTGGATTAAAGGCCAGTACAAATTAGCAAACCCCAGGTAGCTCCTTAGTTCCGTTACCATGTTAGGGCACTGGGTGATGGCTTCTACCTTTTGAGAGTTCATTGAGATTCCTTCGGGGTCAATGTGGTATCTGAGGAACTCGATGCATGACTGGTGGAACAAGCACTTCTTCCTTTTGACATATAATTGGTGCTGGAGTAGGCATTGCAGCACCTGGCGAACATAGCAGACGTGCGTGGTCATATCTGGGGGAAAAAAATCAGAATTTTGTCAATGTAAACAAGTACGCAGACACCTAATAAGTCTCTAAAGACCTCATTGACGAAGTGCTGGAACACACTCAGAGCCGAGGCTAATCCATATGGCATAACTAAATACTGGTGGTGTCCAGTGGTTGTGCTAAATGCTGTCTTCCACATGAATTCGGATCAAGTTGTACGTGCTCCAAAGTTCCAGCTTTGTGTAAACGGTGGCCTCCCGGAGCTGCTACAAGGCTGAGGGGACGAGTGGCAGTGGGTACGGGTATTTCACTGAGACTTCTCGGTAGTCCTCGGTAGTCAATACAGGGCCAAAGACCTCCCCCTTTCTTCTCCACAAAAAAGAACCCAGCAGAAGCTGGTGATGATGAGTGCCTTATATAAGCATGCTTAAGAGCCTCCTGGGTATACTCTTTCTATGGCATGACGTTCAGGCAGTGTAAGGGCATAGACTTTATTATGTGGCGGTACACAACCTGGTAACAGATCAATAGCACAATCTAAAGGCCTGTGGGGAGGCAGTCCCTCAGCCTTCTTCTTGTCAAATGCCCAACAAGTCACAATAAACTGGGGGTACCTGAACCTCCATGTGGGTCTCAGGGCTTTCAATAAGCGCTATGTGGACAGGGAGCCCCTTGTATACAAGACAGTTCTGATGACAATATGGGGACCACCGGATAATCTCCCCTTCCTTTCAGGAGATGCTTGGATCATGTAGTCACATCCAATCTATCCACAATATGATGGGGTGCTTGGAGGATTCGATGAGCATCAGAGTTATTTCTTCCTCATGAAGGAGGCCCACCTGTAGCCTTAGTGGGGCGGTCTGATGCGTGACAGTCCCCTTCCCGATGGGAGCTCCATCCACAGCCTTGATCCTGAATGGGGAATTGAGTTTTTGGATGGGGATGTGATAAGTCTCGGCGTAGTCATGGTCGATAAAACTGGCAGCAGCTCCAGAGTCTAGAAGAGCTGAGAAGGACAGGACAGGATTTTGAGAGAAAATCTGCACTGGTACTATGAGTTCATGAGGTACGACTGAAACACTTCTACTCACCGTGTGCACCGAGGTGTGTGGTTTAGGCACACCATCAGCGCGGTGCGTAGTTGAAGGCCTGTTTGGACAATGGCGTACAGGTGGCCCTCCTCTCCGCAGTAGATGCACAGGTGGAGTGTGACTCGTCATCGTCTATCCTGAGGTAACAGGCGCACAGGACCCAGGACCCAGGACCATGGGCTCTGGAGCCTCCATCTGGGTGACAGGCTGCATGCTGGATGGTCTCGACCTCAGAAGCTCATCCAGCATGATGGAGGTTGTGATGAGGGTGGCCAACGTCATGCTTGCATCTCGACAGACCAGTTCCCTCTGCATGTTGGCACTCAACCTTTGGCGGAACACGGCTTTAAGAGCTGGCTCATACCACTCACTTTCTGTCGCAATGTCTGGAACTTGAGGGCGTAGTCGACTACTTGCCTGCTTCCCTGAAATACATTTAGCAGCCATTCCCTGGCACCACGGCCATCAGCAGAGTGATCAAAAACTGGACGAAATAGCGAAACAAAGTTAGTATAGGTGCGTGCATACTCACTTGAGTGGTGCCACGTAGCGGTGGCCCATTGCAGTGCTTTCCCACTGAGTAACCTCATGATGATGGCTACTTTCTGTTGATCTTTGAGTCCATCATTAAGCGCAAAATATAGGTCACACTAGAGGAGGAGCTCTTTGCACCCTTCAGCCAACCACTGTATCTCTCGAGCAAGGCACCCGGCCTTCGTTGTGGGAGATGCCTCCCCATGCTGCCTGATTGCCTCCCAGTGGCAAAGGGTTGTTCGAATCTCCTCCAGCTGCTGCATGCTGTGCAGCAGAGCCTGCTGCAAGCTAACGCTGTCTGCTGACTCCATGTGCTGGCACTCCGAAGGTTGGAGTCAGTACAGTAATTTTATTTAACGCACAGGGTGACAAACACAACAAGTTCAGTATGGAGGAAACGGGGACGAGGCGAGGGAAAAAGGCAAAAATACAAAGTCCAACAGGCTCAACAGAAGTGCAAAAATGTGACGGGAATCAGGGCAGGAAGCTCCAGGCTCTGGCAGCATAAACTAGAAAAAAGAGGGGGGAAAAAGGCAGAAGGGAGACAAAAAGGCGAGTTAAAAAATCCTCAAAAAGAAAAAGCACCGTGAATAAAAAAAGCAAAAACGGAAGCGCAATACATAGCTTGGCGAAATATAGAGCAGATACATAGCTTTTCCGGGTAGAAATCACAATTGATCCGCACTGGGGAGAGCATTCTTAGTTTCTTTTATTTTCCCCAGCGCGGATCTCCGACTGATTGAGTCGATTGACGCCAGGTGTCTCTTGTTGGTGTCTGATCCTGGGAGTTGTAGTTTCTTCTTGTGTTCTAGTGGTGGGGCTCATTTGGAGCCCTCTTAAGGCAGTGGACATAACATAAACTAAACTAAACTAAACTAAGCTAAGCTAAGCTGAACTAAAGTCAACTAAACTAAACTAAACTAAACTAAACTAAACTAAACTAAACTAAACTAAACTTAAATTAAATTAAATTAAATTAAATTAAATTAAATTAAATTAAATTAAATTAAATTAAATTAAATTAAATTAATGCAGAATATAACTGAGTTGACAGTCTTGTTCAGGGACCCATCCATTGCAGTTTTGGGGTCCTGAGATATTAATCAATGATTTTCTGATTTATAACTCAAAGCGTTAACCACTGACTCAGTACAATTAACTAGCTTGCAATGATTGAAGGCAGTGTTAGTATGATGCAGGGATAGAAGTAACAAATTACAATTATTCTTATTACTTTTACCTAAGTGTGTTTATTTTGAAGTAATTTACTTCACTCCAAATTAAATTTGTCTCCCTGAGTTATGCTTCAGGAAAATGGCAAGATCTGTAGCCACTAAATTTTACTTCATTGTTTCCAAACCAGAGACATTACCATTCTGGCTTGGTTGATGCTATGTTTATTTGATCTCAAACTGATAGTGGTTGTGCTGTGTAGGAGTATAAATGATGACAGTCAACACTAATACAAACTAATCTTTCCTGTTATAACCTTGGCTTGTTGCGTTTTTAAGTCCATAAATTAAATAGAAGGAGCAAATGATTTGTCATTAGAAAATGACACTAAAATTAGATTTGATGACTTTGTAGATCTAAGTGATGAATCTAGCCACTTTTGGGCACACAAAAAAAATTGCAAATGAAGGCAAATCTTCATGAACATCATTTCAATTTTTTTTTATTTGCTTTTAAGTTCATTGTGAATGTTTGTAAATGTGTACAAATGGTCTGAGGAGGTACTTCTCTGTGACGAAACATGGACACTGGACTAAATGAGATGTGCTCCCAGGTAGGAGTTATCCCAGAAAATACATGTATACTTAATTGTTATATATACATAAGTGTTGGATTTTATTTAAATTTCTTATTAAATTTCTTTTTTAATTTTCTTGAAGTGTTTAAATTGTCTGTCAGTTACATTGATAGTTTTTCTGGAAGCATTTTTTCATATGTCAGAAATGTCAGATTTCAATGACTTTTGTTTCGCGTCAGAATTTGAATCTCCAGGATTTGAAGCCTGCTTCACATTGCCACACAGGTTCTATGATGTTTAGATGCCCGAGTGAGGCTAGTGAAACTGAACCCATTAATCAAATGTATTTGGTAAACTGGTTGATTTAGAAGTTAGAGCTGAAGAGCATTTTTCCTTCAATAAATGAAATCATCTTTTAAAAGTAGCATTTTGTGTTTACTTTGGCTATCTTGGTCTAATAGAAGAAATTAGGAAAGGAGCTAATACTTTTTTTCACAACATTGTATTTATGGAAAAGATTTTGGGTGACATAGACATCCATTACTGACATTAGAGTTAAATTAGCTTTGTATCTAATGTGTAAAACTGAAGACGTGATTTTCAGACACAGAACAAGTCTTGGCTGATCGACTACATTGGTGGGGAAAAAAAGAGTCAGAATTAGACCCGAGTCTGTATGGTGATAGTGCAATAAAAATAGTGCTTATGCCTCACACAGTGGAGTCAGCCAACGGTACTCGGCCAGTAACAATTTTAAAAAGCTTCATAAAAAGCTGTTATAGCACTAATTAAATCCTGCCATGACATTTGCAGTTGATAAAGTGGTATGTTTAATGTGATCCTTATTCCATGTGGAACTAAGATACCACTATATTCATTCACCCAAAAGAATCTGAGGAATATATAGTCCCTTTCAGGATAAAAAGAAAAACAGAAGTTGACTTCTGCCCTGAAAGCACACACATGCCATGAATAACGTACAGTTCTGTTCGTATAGTTATTGCAAGGTGTAATCTCTGCTTAGTGCTGTAATTGAGCTGTCCTGTCTGTGAACTGTGGCCTAGCGGGATCTGAGTGTGAACAGCCAGGTGCTCCTGAGAGATTGCGTCTGACTGGGCCACATGCCAAACAGACTCAGAGCTGTTTCCTCTATCCCCCATCCTCAGCTTCTCTCTTCATTGACAGAATGAATGTTTTTACAGTTAATACATTGTTTATGTTTTCATGCCCTTTGAATGAATAGTGAAGATACTGGTTGTCTCAGGAATAAAAAAGGAATCTAAAGAATTAATCTGGGCAAAAATAAAATGTACACTATATTCTCTTAATCTGAAATGTATCTTTCTTTAGATTTTAACTGGATCTGTAAAGCTCATAAGGT
>JAOVVH010000026.1:19169269-19180115 GCA_028566435.1 Scorpiodoras heckelii | reverse complement strand
GTGTGTGTGTGTGTGTGTGTGTGTGTGTGTGTGTGTGTGTGTGTGGCTCAGCCTTGCCCTCGGACAAACAGACCTAAGCACTTAGATTAAACCTATTAAAACTATTTCGAAAACGCAGTAGCTTTTGAACATATTGGTGGGATGTCTAAGTTTGAATGTGCTCTAAATCTTACCCTATCTAGACAAACCTAGTAAACCTTGCTCCTTAAAAAAGAAACAAGATCAATGAGCTGTTCCTATGAACATATTTTGAACCAACTATGAACTGAACTGGCACTGGGGCCTAGTTTGCATTGGTGGAAAATGTGTGGAGTTACTGTGTATCTCTTTATGTGGATGGACTGCTGTCCCATCCAATACATATACTACCAGTCTGGGATAGGCTCTGGATCCAGTGAAATTCAGATCTAGCAATTAATCAAGATGAATAGCCTATACTACACACTGAGAACAGCTACAAGCAATAAAACATGTCTTATCTTGTATGCAATTGTTGCACAACTGTGTAGTGTGGCCGCTAAAGTATTTCACTCTGGATGGGGAAACTGACTCTCAGAGCCAGAACTTATTTTTACGTCTATTTAGCAATAAACGACCACATATGATCATGCACTGGTTCAAGCGGTTCATCGGTTCTGTGTATGTGAAAAAGCCTTAGTGGCTAGAGTTGAAGAACTTTGAGCCTTCCTGCTTTTATTCACCGAGGAGAAGAAGAGCTGTAACCCGATATCATGTAAGTTACATCAGAAAAGCTTGGTTTAAGCCAATTAAAAGTCCATAGCTGGCTTTCATCATTTCATCCTCAAGGAATTCCCTGCCACCCCAAGGCCGTTTATGCGTGCTGCTGTTTGGAGTAAACATGATCATCTCCATTTCACAGCACTATCATCTTCCTCATCTAAGAGGATTTGAAATATGAGATGCGCCAATCTCTTTTCCTCTCGGTGAGAGCCGGACGAGTTTCCAAATTGGAACCCAGGCACCGTTCATGTCTAATAAGACTTAAGCTCACCTCTCACAGAGGAACTCTTAGGTCCTGATATCCTTGAGTATAAACCTGTCCTAACATGAGGTTTATCATAGTCGCAGTGGTAAATCAGCCCTGAGGGATGAGTGCACTAAGGACAGTGAGCGTCAAGAGGATGTGGAAATAGTTAACAGGAAAGTCACAAAGCATGTTTGTTTTATCAATGGGCTTGGCTGCTGCCTCTGAGGGATAAGACTGAGATAGACTATGTCAGAGAGAGAGAGACAGAGAGAGAGAGAGAGAGAGAGAGAGAGAGAGAGAGAGAGAGAGAGACAGAGAGAGAGAGAAAGAGAGAGAGAGAGAGAGACAGAGAGAGAGAGAAAGAAGGAAACTATTTTTTTTAATGCATTTGCAGAACAATGGCGTACTGTAACTAATCCAGGTGTAAATATTTCGGAATATTTTTTAAACCAACTCCAGCTTTAGTGTGTTTTGCTGCAGGCTAAATAACAGAGCGAGGTTGCTGTGTGGTGACAGGCCAGTGTTGAAAAGAGTAGATTTTGTTGCCAGGGTGAGGTTTCAGAGCAGACATTTGAAATAGCAACTCGGAATTCCCCATAATGTGTCGAAACGGCACATTAGCGGGTGTTGCAAATGCTCGGCTTGTCATAATCGAGAAAGCGAAAATACGCCTGAACAGAAAGGCATTCGTTTTTCTGTTGTGAATCACAGCACTGGCAGTTCCACCAACACCTTCTTAGCCACCTTCACCTAGTGAGGTGTAGCTCCTTTGCCTGCAAGGTGGAACCAGACACCCACTCCACATGGAGATGCCGTCAAGTTGTCAGGCTCAGAGCTCAACCTCAGGCTCAGATGTTGCACAAATGGATAGTGTCCATGGCACATGAGGTTGAGATACCCTTATCTGGGTCTCAGAGAGCACACCTCCTTTTCTTACACTCCTCCAGCTCTGGTGCTACTGCACGGGAGAAGACAGACTCCTGCTCTATCTTTGGAATGTGGGAATCTAATCTGCGGAACACTCCAGGCCTGGGAGAAGACCCTCCGCGTTGACAGTTGGCCTCTTCAGACAGACACCTTGGGCTGGTCAGGAATTCCACGGGCTGATTAGTACTGAGCTCAAAGCCTCGTCTCTCTGCGCCTCCCATCACCTATCCGCCCTCAAGCACTGCTCTCTCAGTCCTGATCAGGTCTCAGGAAGGAAAACAACAGCCCAGACCCTGCCCTTGAGCTGGCTCAGTCCACATCTCATCTCACAGCCTCACCTTGCAGCCAGAGGGGATCAATTAAACAGTGTGAGAACAATAGATAAAGGCACTGCAAAGTGACGTGGCAAGAATTTATAGGCATGTCATCATGTACGCCTGGTGACGAGAAATTTCCATATACTGATTTTCCTGGTTTCTGGTTTCCTTAACAACATACCAGTGTAATGAGAATACCTGAAACTGGACCTGTATCAGCCGAATACCAGCCAAAATGTGGGATCAATCAGATCCCAGATCCTGTATTTCCTGATTTCACATATTGTTGTAATAATGACATTACTTTATTGATTTCTTTTATATAGGGAGGCGAGGTAAAGTATGTACTACCAGAGTATCTGGATTAGTATCACAGTAACTGTCATGGTCACATCCCCTACAGCAAGCATTTATAATAAAGCTCAATACATTCGATTTGCATTAACATGTACATAATGGACTTCTTTCGGCTGCTCCCACTCCTTGGGGTCACCACAGCGCATAAAGTCCGCATCTTGGTACATTAACATGTAAATAATATACAATAAATTTTAGTGTGACAACCTTGTGTACATCATGACTCCAAACTCTGTGATCTCAATCACAATTACTACAAATGTCCTCGTACATTACTCATCAGACATATACAGTACACAGAGAAACCTGTTTCTCTCTGAATGGACATTAATCCAATCATTATCTGATTTTCCAAGATTGTACCATATAAACAGCGCTCTGTGATATGAAAGGTCTGTCCAGAAAGTAACGAGACTGGAATCCTGCACTCCATAAGCCTTGCACTTGGTGGTAAGTAGTTGAAGGTCAGTGGGAGTGCGATCTCAGATAAACAGAAGGACCAGTTTCAGTTGCATTCTAGCCTTCACAGTGTTGTTTGTTTGTTTGTTTATTAGTTTTTAGCGTCATTTCAGCATCAGTGGCTATATATGACAAACACAAGGTTACATCGATACACAAGTCTTTTATCAGTACACAAGTTCAACTTTCACAGTCATGGGGCAATTTTGTGGCTCCAATTCACCTAACTTGCATGTCTTTGGACTGTGGGAGGAAGCCGGAGTACCCAGAGTAAACCCACACACACACGGGGAGGACATACAGACTCCAAACAGAAAGGACTCAGACCAACCCTATCATCACCCGATCGTTTTACAAGAGAGCCCAATTTCCTGAACAGAGTGATCACAGGAGATGAATCATGGGTGTTCGAGTACGATCCTGAAACAAAAAGACAAAAGTGCTGAATGGCACACGACAACATCACCTCACCCAAAGAAAGCTCGCGTGAGCAAATCAAAAATCAAGTCACTGTTCATCATCTTTTTTTATTCTAAAGGGATCGTCCATAAAAAATTCGTACCAGAAGGCTAAATGGAGCATTTTACCTTGGAGTTTTGGGATGTCTGAGGAAGAGGGTTTTGTGTGTGCGCTGTCAGATCACCTCTCTATGGATGCTCCATAATGACAACAAACCAAGTCACACTTCACTGGCTGTGAGTGAATTTCTGACTGGAAAAAAAAAATTTCCAGTCCTGCCACATCCACCCTATAGCCCTGACTTGGCTCCGTGTGATTTCTTCTTGTTCCCTAAGATTAAAACACATCCCCATGTGTCAACCCTACGGAGCAGGGGAATTACATTCTCATTACTTTCTGGACAGACCTTGTATCATTTCAAATTATAGCCTTTAGCTTTTATTAAGAAATCCATTTACAGAATTTTAGCCCAATAATTGGATTATTTGTCATATTTAGACAGTTAATCTGATATAGGTATTTTAATTCTGTGCATGTACACAAATCAAACTAGATCACCATGCCTTATAAACAGTGACAAAGAGACACTTCCTTTAGAAAGCTAAGTCTGAAATAAATATTTACCATATGTAACATGACTAATTGTTTTTTTCAAAAAACTTGGCTTGTTTTAAATTTACATCATGTCATTCTTCGTAGGTGGGTTTATTAGCAGATCGTAATGCAGCTGTAGAGACACATACCTCATGTGTTTAGGAAGAAAAGCAATCACTGTGTGATTCATGTAGACTCAAAAATTTCTACACGTGTGTAAACATGCTGGATTAATTAATCGCCAACATTTCATTAGTCATAGGCTTATTTTGTCCATGCATGCAAACATACTCACATCACATCAGTGTCAGATCATTGTGGTGTATCAGTTAAAGCTCACAGTTCTGGTACCTACCCAGAACAATGAAATTACAATCACATACAGACTTAAAGAGTGAAAAGAAACAGCTTTTTTTTTTTTAAAGGATTCGAAAAGAGCCTCTGATCTGATCCTAACAGACGGGGCAAAGCTGTCCAAAGGGACAAAGACTTTAGTTTCATGCAGGTGCTTCTCACAGCCTCCCAAACCTCCCTAATCCAGTAACAAAACACAGATCAGGAATTACCGAAACAGTCTGTCTCTGCACTGTTTGGTCCTCAGTTGCTTCCTTAAATAAAGTCCCGAGGTGAGGGAGGGACGAGCGGTTCATCAGCTCTACACTGGAGACGCTATCATATGCTGTACACCTCACTTAATTCTCACTCTAACTCCCTTCCACTTTCTCAAACTCAGTTCAGGGAGGGCAAGCGGTGGATCTGCTTGATGAATGAGCCATGAGAGATTTGTTTTGTGTCTCGCTTTCTATCTCTCTCCGTCTCTACCCCCGGTGCTCTGCTAATGAGTGTGCTGCTTGCCGGCGCACGGTGGCTGGCCATCAATATCCCTCCATCTGGCAGGTATAGAGGAGGGGAGCGGATGAGCCTCCAGCAGGCCCACATCTGCTTAAGCATCCATGCTCTGCTGCTGGTCTCCTTCACCAGACACACACACACACACACACACAGTGAAGGTGGCACTGCTAATGCAATGGGCCTTGTTAGCATGCACTGATGAGCTGCTTATTTATTACATCACTCCCACATGTTTCTAGTCAATGGATATAATGTGCCGCAGATGGCTGCCATGAGCATTCATGGTTTTTGGTGAATCCAGGTTGCATGGAACGTGCAAGTACATGCCGTGCTGGCACATGATAGATTTCAGAACGCGATAGCTCAGACATCAGACGCAAATTCTTCCTTAGGCTCCCAAAGACGGTCTGTTATGGTCCCGCAACATTCCCAACCAATTATATAAACAGAGTACATTAGCAGTGGCTCAAACTCCTACCTGAGCCCGAGGCGCGAGTGCATAGAGAGTGAAGAGACAAAGAAAGAAAAAAACAGAAGAGAAAGATAGAAAGTGAAAGAGCAAGAGGGGAAAGAAGAGAGACTTAAGAGGCTTCAATGTGGTTCCTGTACTGTATTTTATTACATTTCCATCCCATTATTCAGCCACAGCTGTTTGGGTGGCCAAAGATTTAAACAGCTGTTATTTTACTGAATTGGCAGAACAGGGTTATGAACATTTCAGTATTTTCCCCTCAGTAAAAGGTTTATGCATATGAGCAATTTGACTTTAAATGGATCAATATTAAAGGAAAGGTTCTGTAAAAAAAATCTATATCTAAAAGTAATGGAGTTGTGTTTTATCTAAAATATTTTTCATCAATACTTGACTAAAACCTAAGGCAATTATTTTGTGTGGGCAGACATTTACAAAAATATTTTGGGTAAGATAAACTTGTATTATTGGTCGGAAACAACACTGCAATGCGTCAAATTAAAGAAGCAAGCGTCAGACATCAAAGATCTCTCGTGCATACAGTACACTGAAGTACTAGAAAAACTGGTATACCAGGTTATACTTGGTAGGTCCCTGCGGGATCATGGAGGGAACATTGAACAGTACTCACACTGATGTTTGCTGAGGCCCCAGCATTGAATTGCAATGTTACTTGAGGCAGTGTTGCACGCCTATCGCGTGAAACGATTCTTGCCAGCTGACGCTGGTCACGTTCACCCAGAGTCTTTTTATGGCCACACTGCTGTCCTAAGTTCAAGGTTTTGCTGGAATTCTTGTAGTCATGGTACACCCTTGAAACTCTCATGCGTGAAAATCCAAACTTTGCTTCTACCTCCGAAATGCTACGACCCATCTCAGAGGTAGAGTTGTTATATGAAAATAATTAACAAGGTTTATTCCCCTTATACCAAAGCAATTTGCCAATTATTACATTTTCTTTAAGAACTACCGGTATGTACATTTTCTGTCTATCTATTTACAATAAAAAGCTGGGAATCGTCTACAAGACAAGTTACAACAAACTTTTGTTACTTCATTTATAAACAGTTGCTTCCTCACTTCCTCTTTTTCCCTCTCTTTTGAAGTTAATAAGCCTGACCAGTCAGAATCCTGAATTCAATGGTAAAAACACATAAATAAACATTTTAAAAAAGATTTTGCCATCCCACATAGCTGGGCTGATTGCTTACAGAAAGAACATTTCTTTTTACATTATTTCTTCATAATCAACGATCTTATATATAGACAGTTACTGGCAACAGGAAGGGCGGAATGAAGAAAGACATCGAGGGAGTCATCCTGCTCTCCCAACACAGATAAAATCCAATATGAGCTTGTGACACTTGACTCAGCGAGCGCAGTTAACGACACCGTGCCCATTAGCCAAATGGAGAGCACTTCAGCAGAATTGATCAGGACCTCTATCCACTTTGCTTTGCGTCCTGCCATTTTGCAGGCACTAACCTAACGGGGCAAAGGATAATAAATTTGCTCCAGAGATGACAAGCAGCAGAAGCAGCATCTCTAATGGCGAGTGACAGACACTGAGCTCCTCTCCTGCCCTCCCTCTCCTTTCTGGATCAGGAATTAATGTGTGCTGGGCAGCTTTTGATGTCACCACAAAGCACCGCTGCAACTTTGCGGTAACCAAATGTGCAGTGCTGTTCCAGAGTGGTCAGTGATTCATCCACCCCACTAGAGTTTTCCATCAGTTTTTACAGTCAAACAGGCGGCATTAAGAGGGATAGATGAATATGATTCAAGAAGACAGAGTAACTGATACTGGAGAAGGTCACTGTCTATGGCTGTGCTTGGTCTGAATTCATGTAGTGATGTTTGAGCATGAGGGAATTTATTTAATCAAGAAAATGTCTTTATAGGCAAGAAACTGGGTTTACACATCACGCACATATTGCACATTCTTTCAGAAATGCCGGCTAAATTATTCCATTTACTCATGGAAGCAAGTCTTGGTCTGCCTTATACACATCCTTCAAGCTCTATATTTAGTCTGACGTCTTGTTCATGACTACAATCGCCGTCTTTTCTACATCCTCTCGAGGATCTCTTACAGTGGCCAAAATCTAGACGTTCCGTAAACAGCAAAGAGGCAGCAAAGTGGTCTTTGTGCTCAGTGGGATGCCTAAAAGTCTAGCTCTGCACGACAGGAGTGCTAACAACTCGCTGTCTGAAGCCGCTTTTATTCCTGTGGAGTTCGGTCCCATACTCTATCATTATTTTCAAGCCACTGCCTGTCACTGTCAGAGCGACAGCTGACAGGGGTAGATACATGCGATCCCTGAAAACGGCATGCTGGCCCGTCACCAATGTGCTGGCGGCCGATCGAGATTAAAAGCATATCCTTATGAAATATTGATCTTTTTGCCAGTGGTTCACAGATCTCGGATAACAAGGAGTCAATCGAGCTGCTCTCAGATTCTGGCAGGGCTGACAGAGAATACCAGAGGGGGTAAAGTCATGCCCTGATGAGCTCATACCTCCCTGCCCTTAATGTATAGATAACAATGTGCATGCTGCTTTTCATCAAAAGCACATGGTACGTTACAGAACTAATTTGTCTTGCTTTGTCAGAGCATGCCCCTCTCTCTCTCTCTCTCTCTCTCTCTCTCTCTCTCTCTCTCTCTGCAGACGGAGTGGACGGGGTGTGCAGTGTGTTTCAATTGTTGCAGGATTTATCTTGGCCTGCAAAGGTGCAACATCTTTGCCTGAACTCTTTTTTGTCTTTTAAAGTGTGGATTCAGTTGCACATGCATGAACATCCTCAAGCTGCCATGTAAATATTGCCCAAGCAAACACACATCACACACGCTGAAATAGTAATTGCATTCACATGACTCAGTCTGTCTGGGTTCTGAACTTACACCTACCCTACACCTACCTTAGTGCTGGCACAGGTTCCAGTCATTTGATCTTAGTGCCATCCAGTTAGACAGCGGAGAGCTTTGCCGAGGTGAGATAAAGGAACACGCAAACAAACAGATACAGCAATACCACCATATGACCCAAGTTCTCACACTATTAACAAAAGAGGTTGCACGTAAAAAAACCCAGGCTGCTCGTATGGTGCCGACATTGTGTTGTACATGGTAATTATCTCAGTCAGAAGCTGGCAGGAGAACAATTGGCTTTTCAGAGCAGCTCTAGAAGAGAATGTCCAGGAAGGGCCAGTGCTATGTACCACGTATCATGTATTCCCTTTCCTCCAAGAACGAAGGCTCAGCTCACTCAGCTCACCCATGCTGAGGGAAATAAGCAGGAAGTACTAGTGTAATTGCTTTTGTATGTGAAGGAGGAGGGGGGGGACTGACATTCACACTATGCAGTGCAAGATGGGACTCGCGGCTGTCACGCTGCAATGAGTGGCATTTGAGACCTGGCAGACTCCTGCGGAGGAAAGGTCAGTGTGGTAGTTGGCACAGTCTCTGGGGATGCTACTATAAACCTACAAATCCCACTGCTGATTAGGCCTGAGCCATTCATTTGCACGTGATGCCAAAGAGTAGCATTGCATTAGCCTCTAACAAACACTGGGGATCCAGTGTGACAGTTAAGTGAGTGGATCAGAGGACATGACAGAATGGCATGAAGTATCAATGCCATTGAGATTAAAATCCATACTTGTCCAGCAGAAATGATGCAGGACACTAATTAGCCCAAACCCTAAGCTGTGAAGTTCCATGTTTCAATGTGTAGGGTTTTTTTTTTTTTTTTTAAAAAAAGGACAACAGTTGCATTGCATACCATTTGTTTATTACCACTGCATACTAGTTTACTGGATTACTGAACAAGGGATCCCAAACTATGGGTGGAGAAAAAAGCTAGACTACTGTTTGCTGAATAAAATACATACCGGTACCGTATTTATCTAGTGAGCAAAGATCACCAGTAAGCTATCGCTAATAGCTAGCTATATATCACCGTAAGTTGTGACGTAGTCTTATATTAACCAATTAACTTCAAAACAATTTCCGGCAATCTACAAATATTAATACAATGCACTGGACATATGCACCGATGTACCAGACAAACTGGTACTGGAACCTATGGACAACACATAGCAATGCCACCTATGCACGTCATTGGTTGAATCCGCAAGTGTGTATATAAAACAATAGACATCTGTGGAAACTTCTAGAGTTGTTTCTGACGTGAGAATGGCAATGATTTTGCCATTTTCAACGCAGTTTAATAATTGAATCTCGTGAGATGGATCACGTATTTCATTTATGAGCATTTCAAGGGTGTACCATGACTACAAGAATTCTGGCAAAATCATGTAGCCATAAGAGGACTGTGCAACGTTCCCTCCAAAATCCGATGGGGAACCTACCAAGAATTAGCTGGTATACCAGTTTTTCTGGTACTTCAGTGTATATAGCCTGCATATTGTTTGAATATTGTGTTTAAGTTATATGTATATTATCCTTTTGCTAAAAAGACACCAACAACCTTAACCAAATTCCCTGTGTTAATGAACATATTTGGCCAATAAATAAAAAAAAAACAAATTAAAAAAAAATAAAAAAACAACAACAAAACTATTCACTTCCATTAGTAAATGTTGCTCCTGTAGCTGAGTGACAGTTTGTTGAAACATTTGTGGTACAATGATCTGGTGAACAGAATAATGGAGATGCCCACACCAAGAAAAATTCCATGCAATATATACTGCCCTCAAATTTGAACAAAATTATCTGCTCAGTGAAACACGCAGGTGCCAGCCTATAATACTTGCTAGGGGTGCTAATAACAATCAACACATTCATGAAATCACACAATTTCATAAACTACAGATCAATTAGTTGTCTTCCCACTAAAAATCTTTTTATTTTTTACCCATTTGACCACAAATCTAATATGTTCTCACATAATACATCAGATGTGTGAAGTGTTTGCTCTTTAAACAGCACGTGTGAAGAGCATCATTGTTTGTTAGTGTCAGAATAAGCCAAAGACGTTTGCTTTTTACGCTCACTGCCATCTACATTTATGTGCAAAATAATAGCAGTGTAATGTCACTAATGTGTTTAATTACTGATTTTGGCAGAAAAGATAATGCAACATGGGAAGAAATTCATGACTAGGTGTAGCCGAGTAATGGACAACCAACAGAAGCAACAATCATGACATACACGTTGCTAATTGGGTGTAAATGACTCACTTAATGAAAGAGGTGTGTTCAAATTAATAGCAGTGTGGAGTTCAATTAGTGAGGTCATTCATTTTGTGAAGAAACAGGTGTCAATTATGTCCCTTATTTAAAGAAGGAGGGCAGCAAATGTTGTACCTGCTGGTTTTAGCGCTTGCTCAGTGAGTAAAATGGGTCGTTCCAGACATTTCACCGAAGGAGAAAGAACTTTGATCAAGAAGTTGATTGGA
>JAOVVH010000026.1:18949757-18960037 GCA_028566435.1 Scorpiodoras heckelii | reverse complement strand
TTCAAGTTATTTCTGTGACCATTGTGGGTTTTTCTTTCATTAACCGAGGGGTACCAACAATTTTGTCCACGTGTGTAGGTATACTTTATTGTCCCTAAACGGTTTAGCAGAGGAAGGCTTTGATGCATTGACCTCTATGGGCCCAGCACATTCAACTGTACCACTCTGCTATCCAGCCACCCCAGATGGGACTGTGAACTCACAATCCCTGGCTTCAGAGGCCAGTGAGTTCTCCATTAGGCCACTTATGTGAATGGTAGAAAAAGTACCATCACTGAAGTTTGGCATCTCTGCTACAGTATTTTATTTTAAAAATACTAATTTTTTTGACTGAACTACTTTGCTGGGTCTGCATCAGCCAGGTACTAGTCCCTCTTAAAGTACAATTTCTAGTAGGTGTCTAAAATGTTCCAGTTGAAGACCACAGTCACTCTTTAATGCAGAACCATTAGTGATTTGGTCATGGCTATAAATAAAGACACTCTGAAGTTGTTATGTTTTCTTTCGGGTCACATAACTACATTTCACCAGAGAGGCTAAATAAAACAAAAGATCTGTCAAAGTGAGTGAAAAAATCTTCCTTGATCAGAGCTAATGGCTGTAGCCAGTATTATGTTTGATGAGCACCTTAATACATTTAAAGTACATAGGTTGATGCACTTTATTGTCCCTGAAAGGAACATTTAAGAATAAAGCTTCAAGGAACTAGCAGAAGATGGCTTCGATCCCTCAACCTCTGGGTTAGGGGCTCAGCACACTTCCACTGTGCTATTCTGCTCACCGTGTGCCTCACTATGCTCCTCACTGGGCATGTGACACAGCAAGTCCTGGCTTAGTAGTGCACTGCCTTATCCATCAGGCTGCTGGGACACCAACGTACAATTGTGAGGTGGGGCCTCCATACATCAGACTTGTTTGACATCTCGGGCATTTGTATTCCAGGTCAGCACCCGGAGAACTTTGTCATGTTTCTCAAACCATTGCTGAACATTTTTACAGTGTGGCAGGGCACATTAACTGTCAGTCATTTTATAGTGTAATTGATATTTGTTAGTTTGACAGTGCACTTTATTGTCCCTGAAAGGAACATTTAAGAATAAAACTGCAAGGAACTAGCAGAGGATGCTTTCAATCCATCAACCTCTGGGTTATAGGCCCAGCACACTTCCACTGCACCACACTACCCACTGCTAATGTAACACACCAAGTCCTGGCAACAAGTCCTAGTTTAGCAGGGCGCTGCCTTATCCATCAGGTTGCTAGAACACCAACATACAATTGTGAGGTGGCCCCTCTATCGATCAGACTTGTTTGAGATCTTGGGAGTTTGTAGGCCAAGTCAGCACCTGGAGAACTTTGTCATATTCTTCAAACCTTTCCTGAACATTTTTTACAGTGTAGGCAGGGCACATTATCTGACTGAAAGAGGGCACTGCCATTAAGGAATACCATTGCCATTAAGCACTCTACTTGATCTGCAACAATGCTTTAGGTAGGTGGTACTTGTCCACATCAATGCTACATTAATGCAGACCCCAAGGTTTCCCATCAGACCACTGACCTCCAAACATCCTACAATACTTAAGAGAGCTGCCACTTTTTCTTTTAATTTGTAGCAGCACTGTAGATGTATTTTCTTTGTCCCTGAGGGGAAATTTAGGACTAAAAGTGTGTATGCCTGTGATTGTAATTACAGCTGAAACTACTGTCAGAACTACTGTTATAGAAAGCTGTTCAACACAGTCTGACCAATCAGATATGAAAATTCAACAGTGCCATGGTCTAATTAGTGTTCTAATATATTTTTATTTTATTTTGTGTTTCCAGCTTCTCCTACAATAACTACTGTTTCTTGGCATGGAACTGAGAGTTACTGTAAAAGTGTTACCAGTATTTTCACAATATGATTATTGAATTCTATATGAAAACACAGTTTACACCCTATTTACTTCAATTCTCCAATATTATCCCAAAGTGTCAGTGATTTTATAGTGTAACTGATATCTCTTAGTTTGACATATAAAAATACCCAGTACTCTAGATTGTACATGGAAAAATATAGCTTTGTGCTACATCTATACAATTCAGAGCACTTGTTGTATAAGTATTATCTCATTTTAAGTATTATTGCAAATAGGGCTTTGACATAGTTGACTGGAAAAGTATGGCCACTGATAACGGCTAGGATTCTTTTCCCCATGAATATATCATCTCTGCTACAAAATATTATCTTATAAGCATTTGATTTCAAATGCATAGATCGATATACTTTATTGTCTCTGAAAGAGGCATCTGGCAATAAAGCTGACAGGAGTTAGCAGAGGATGGTTTCGATCCATCGACCTCTGGGTTATGGGCCCAGCACGCTTCCACTGCGCCACCCTGCTACCGCACTCCCCCAATGGGATCTAGTCCTGTAGCCAGTCTTTTGTTTGATGAGTGCCTTAATACATTTACAGTACATATATTGATGCACTTTATTGTCCCTGAAAGGAACATTTGAGAATAAAACTGCAAGGAACTAGCAGAGGATGGTTTCAACCCATTGACCTCTGGGTCATGGGCCCAGCATGCTTCTGCTGCACTACACAGCTGACTAAACTACCCACTGGGGATGTGACACACCAAGTCCTGGCAACAAGTTCTGGTTTAGCAGGGTGCTGCTTTATCCATCACGCTGCTGGGACACCAACATATAATTGTGAGGTGGTGCCTCCATATATCAGACTTGTTTGACATCTTGGGAGTTTGTAGGACAAGTCAGCACCTGGAGAACTTTGTCATGTTCCTCAAACCATTCCTGAACATTTACAGTGTGGCAGGTCACATTATCTGACTGAAAGAGGCCACTGTCATTAGGGAATAACATTGCCATAAAGGACTCTACTTGATCTGCAACAATGCTTAGGTACTGTAGGTCCATGTCAAAATACCATCCACAATTGTAATTGAGATCTCTTAGTTTGAAATATAGTAATACCCAGTACTCTAAATTGCACATGCACACAATTCAGAGCACTTGGTGACTGGAAAAGTATTGCCACTGATAATGGCTAGGCTTTTTTCCCCGTAAATGTATCATGTCTGCTACAGATTTTCATCTCATAAGCATTCAATTTGGTCAGCTGAAATGCTTAGATAGGTATACAGTATTTTATTTAAGAAATACTCAGGTATTATCCCTAGAAGAGTTAGCAGAGGAAGGTTTTGATCTATCAACCTTGGTATTATAGATCCAGCACACTTCCACTGCACCACACAGCCAACCCTAATGGGACTTGAGCCCACAAGCCCTCATCTCAGCCAGTGCCTTATCCCTTAGACCACTGACGTGAACAGCTGGAACAGTACCCTTACTGAAGTTTGTCATCTCTGCTGCAGTATTTTATTTTAAAAATACTTGGTTTTTCAGCTGAACTACTTAGCTGGGTCTGCATCATCCAGGTACTAATCCCTCTTAAAGTACAATTTCTAGTAGGTGTCTAAAATGTTACACTTGAAGACCACAGTTGCCTTTTAATGCTGAACCAGTAGTGATATGGTCATGGCTATAAATAAAGATGCTTTCTTTTGGTTCACATAACTACATTTTACCAGATAGGCTAAATAAAACAAACAATCTGCCAAAGTGATCAAAGCTAATGGCTGTAGCTCTGCTGCCAGTCTTTTGTTTGATGAGCACCTTAATACATTTAGAATACACAGATTTATGCACATTATTGTCCCTGATAGGAACATTTGAGAGTAAAATTGCAATGACCTAACAGAGGATGGTTTCAATCCAGTTATGTGCCCAGCACACTTCCACTGTACCACTCTGATACTCAGCTCCTCCAGATGGGACATGAACCCACAACCCCTGGTTTAGGTGTCCAGTGTCTTACCCATTTGTCCACTGGTGTGAACAGCCAGTCTATACCATCACTGAAGGTTGGCATCTTTTCTACAGACTTTTATCTTATAATCATTCGATTTGGTCAACTGAAATGCTTAGATAGGTCTATTTAATTGTACACCAAGTTCTTGGTTTTTTAAAAAATTATTTTTAAATAATTCTCCCCCAATGAAGAGATTATACAGCAATGATGTATAAACATAAATGATTTTTCATAGTAATTTTTCATAATGTTGTAGTGCATGTAAAACAAATACATGAACACTGTGACTAAACTGAGTGTCTCTCAACATTTCACCCTACATGTGTAAATATAGCAAACAGATTGAAACTAAACTAAGAACAGGGCTCCAAAAACTGTGCTAATCCTGCCCATGCTAGTCTGGAAACCCACAGTATCATTGATCTCTATGTAGATGGAGCCCTGAAGATGACCTTGTGAGTCACCTTGGCAATTATGGTTTTATTATTGTGGCTATTCCATCATGGATATTTTTAATATTTAAACAAAGCATCAACAGATATATGGATTCTGGCGATACAGAAAAGCCCCTCCGACTAATTATACTTTACTCTTTATGGTGCATGCTAGAGCAAAAACACAAATGCACACGAGATACCAAATGTGACTTCGTTGTGTAAATTTTTTGCTAATCTCTTCCTGTAAGGACACTGATTAGCCATCCAGTCTTAATGCTACTCAGGGGTTCACAATCTTGGCCTCTTAATGTTTAACTGTAGGAGGTTACATAGTTATACAGGGGCAGCCCAGAGAGCTTCAACACAGATGGCCTACAAATTAATCTAAATATAAATAGCATTAAACTAAAAAAAACATGGAAATAATCATTTACCCATGAAGCCAAAAATCTCTAGTGAAAATAGATGCTACTACTCAGTGTAGCACCATAGCTTTACAATGTTAAATGGCCTAACAGGCAGTCGTTATAACAAATAACAATTATTATTAACAGCAATGACACTCAATATATGCAGCATAATGTACATTAGGTCCGTTCAGGCTATGAAAATGCTGGTTATCCCCAGCAAGATTTGGAATTGGCAGTATTTCTTCTCTATTTCTACTTTTCATTTCTTCTAGCTAATAAGCTTGGGCAAGTTTAGTTTACTGGATTATTTAAATTCAAGGGGCAAAATACTCTAATGTAAAAGGAAAGGAAAATTTGTATACTGTACTCTTACAAAACCAGAAAATATTTCCTATAATAAAAAAATACATTTAAAAAAGAATGTGTTGTGTATGTAATTAAGTATACATGATTTCTTTCATTTAAAAATGTGTACATTGACCTACATTATGTATGTAATATATATAAATATAATATAAAGTATAAATTATATTTATGTATGTAAATAAAATATAAAATAAATATTTAAAAACTTTTGAATAACTATAGAATAATGACCTGAAATTAAAAAAAAAGCTAATATATTAACACATACACAAGTATGTACCAAACACAACGTATGTACAGCACTTTCAGAGAATCTCCTGCTTATTTTGTTTATTTTCAGTTGTTACAAAAGAAGTTTTTAGGGTTTGTTTTTTTTTTTGTTAAATCAGTACAGCTTATTGTGTTACATAAAGCCTGACTTGTTTTTTACAGGCAGTGTGGGTGGGTTCAACTAAGAATCCAGATTACACAGAGGATTTCTACAACCCGGATTAAGATAAGCACCTTATTTAGCAACAAGAAGTTAAAATCATTAATAAGCCCTTTCGTGGAGTTGGTATAAAGAGGCCTCTGGTATACAGAGACATTAAAACTTGGTGGAGAGGTACTGCTATTTGTTAACTCTAACTCTGATCTGCTTCTATACAGCAGGTAAGATCTGTGATTTTATTATTAATTTGCTAAGAATGAAGTATAACAAGTACTTTACATTTTTACTGCCAAATGCATATGCATATTATGAATGAATCCCCACTTAGGAAAATATTTCTACTGTTGATGCAGGAGATTATGGGACAGAAATGATCAAGTAACTATAATCACAGCATTTGCTTTCAAATTGTGGTACAGGATGGAATATTACAGTTTTGCCTTGCTGGTGATCTTCCTGTCCTACATTGAGCACTGCTGGTCTTCTTCCTGTGTGGTGGACAGTTTCACTGTCAAGCAAGACTTTGACCCAAAAAAAGTGAGTCCATAGATCAGAGTTATAAGGAAAGGGACTATTCTGGAATTCTGTAATCTGATTGGTCAGAAAGTGTTAATTAATTTTCTATAATTGTGGTTCTGCCAGAAGTAGAATTGTTGAAATGGTGAAGATTTTTGTAAAGGATTCTTATGCAACATTTGTGGAAGGAGTCTCCAGTGTCAGTGTTTTGTGACAGTCAGAGCTTCCTTTCATTTTTTTGCTGGGGGAAACTCTAAGAATGAAGGATGATGTACTCTGTGGTCCTCTATAACAAGCTGCATTTTTTGTCTTAAAACTACATGGCACGATAAGAGGCAACCCTGCAAATTTTTTATTATAAATTTGATATGAGTTTGTGTTTTGTCAGTATGCAGGAAAGTGGTATGCCCAGCAGAAGAAAGATCCAGAAGGACTCTTCCTGCAAGACAACATTTCTGCGGAGTACACCATCGAAGAGGACGGCACCATGACTGCTTCTTCCAAGGGTCGTGTCACTCTATTTGGGTGGGTGAGGATATAAGATATAAACCCCCTTTCCAGAAAAGTTGGGACACTTTCTAAAAACACAATAAAAATTTAAACTATAATTTGTTAAATCGCTTGAACATTTATTTAACTGATAAAAGTACAAAAAAAAATCATTTTCAGTGTTTTCACTGACAAATCTAATTGTATTTTTTAACTATAAAAAACAATAGAATGTGATGCAACACACTCAAAAAAAAAAAGACTAAAAAGGTTATACAAGTAACACTGTTCTGGAAGGTTTACAATTAGCAGTTTAACTGGTAACAGGTGAAATCATCAAGATGGAGTATAAAGGACCATCCACCAAAGGCTTAGTCTTTGCAAGCAAGGATGGGTCGTGGTTCATCACTTTGTGTCAAACTTCATGAGAGAATTGTCAGTCAGTTCAAATACAACATTTCTCAGAGCTAGATTGCAAAGAATTTAAGTCTTTCAACATCTATAGTTCATAATATCGTGAAATGATTCAGGGAATCAGAGGAAATCTTGGTGTATAAAGGCCAAGGATGGAAACCGCTGCTGAATGTGCGTGATCAAGTCCTCAGGTGGTATTGTTTGAGAAACTGTCATGCTACCGTGATGGACATAGCCACATGGGCTCAGGAGTATTTTGGAAAAATCATTGTCACATAACACAGTCCACTGCTGCATCAAGAAAATAGCAACCTGAAACTATATTATGCAAAGAGGAAGCCATATATTAATTTAGTGCAGAAACATCAGCAAGTTCTCTGGGTCCAAAGTCATCTGAGATGGACCCGAAAGACAGTGAAAACATGTTCTGTGGTCAGATGAGTCCACGTTTCAGCTTGTTTTTGGAAAAAACAGACATCGGATTTTGTGTGCCAAAGATGAAAAAGACCGTCCATACTGTTACCAATGAAAAGTGCAAAAACCAGCATCTGTGATGGCATGGGGGGGGCATATATGCATGAAGTTACCATTGATGCAGAGGCTTATATCGGTATTTTGGAGAAATATATGCTGCCATCAAGACAACGTCTTTTCCAAGAAACTCCATGTCTGTTTCAGCAGGACAATGCCAGGCCTCATTCTGCATGGGTTGCAACAGCATGACTTCATGGTCATAGAATGCATGTGCTTGACTGACCGGCCTGCAATCCAGATCTGTCTCTTATAGAAAACGTTTGGTGCATCATGAAGAGGAGAATCAGACAATAGCGAACCATGGACTGTTGAGCAGCTCAAATCTTGATACTGACAACTATGATACTGACTATCAGTATCAGTGTAATATTGACTTGACTAACAATTTTAATGCAAAGCATAGCAAAAAAAAAAAAGGAATAACAGCAACCAGTGGCATTTAAACCAAAGGCAGGAAATAATGGCCATGCAAGCACAGTGGAAAAAAAAGTTAATAGAGGTTAAATTTTACAGACTCTCACAGCAACAATTTATAAACAGTTTTTTGCAGTTTTTGCATTTATTAGCATTTAGCTTAGCTATTTGTGTTTATATATTCGGTATCAGCTATGGATTCAGGCTGCAACTAATAATTCTTTTCATTGTTGCTAAATCTGTCAATTATTTTCTCAATTAATCAATTATTTGCTTTGTCTATGAAATGTCAGAAAATGGTGAAAACCATCGATACATCTTTTCCAAAGTCCAAGATAGCATCCTCAAATGTCTTGTTTTGTGCACACCCCAAAAAAATTCAGTTTACTGTCATAGAGGTATAAAGAAACCAGAAAAAAACTGAAATTTAAGAAGTTGGAATTAGAAACTTTTCACTTAAAAAAAATGCTTATTGGTTAAAGAAGTGAATAAATTGATTATCAAAATAAATAACCAATCAACAAATCAATTAATTGTTATAGCTCTACTATGTATTATTCAGTAACTCCAGTAAAACTTACAGAATTGGTTTGTAGATTGTCTAGAGTTGTGAATGTAAATCTGGACCCGCAAAGTTTGAGTTTCAAGGGTTAAAATAGCAGAAAAATATTACATATACCTAGATTGTAACCTGTTGTTTGTGTGTATGTGAAGATTCTGGGTTGTGTGTGCTGACATGGCTGCCCAGTACACAGTGCCTGATCCATCTACACCCGGCAAGATGTTCATGAACTACCAGGGTCTGGCCAGCTACCTGTCTAGTGGAGGTGGGATAACATTCACATTAAACAGTAACTTTTTTTTATTCCAAAGCCAGACTCTATTATTGCAGCACAGATTTATTTTTAGAATTGTAAGTATTTTGCACATTAGGTAGATACATGCAGATACATGCAAACATACTGTATGAGCCATCAGTGCTGTACATCACCAGAGTGTTCACCTACCACTTACATGAACCCAAAGCAGCAACAGTGTATAGGCTGTTTTTAATATCTTATATTACAAATATTTTGTATTGCACACTTTGCTAAAAAAAAAAAAAAATTTCTCTGGGCTAATCATTACACCATTATTTGTTGAAGATTGTTCCCCTATCAGAAAGAATACAAAGTTGAACCCCGTTATCATACACTTATAAATCAATTTTCCAAGGTAAAATCACAGTTGGGTTTTTCAATTCATTACTTATGCTTGGTTTTCAGTTATTTGTAAATAAACATTTAATTAGTTAGTGAAAAATAAATATTATGGTGTACTATTAGAGGAAAATAGAAAAAAAAATAAACACTGTAATACCTTTGCCAGCCACTTACTGTATTTTTACAGGTGTACTACTCTAATCGACATTTACAGTTATTACCAAATAGTGTATCGCACAATTTTATGTTATTATGTTGTATTTTTACAGGAGAATAATGTAATTACTCCTTTTCATACTGTACTTCTAGATTGAATTATTTGTCATTAACTAATTTAAAAATCATACTTTTATTTAAAGAACTTTTATTTAAAATGGCCTTTTATGAACAGCTGTAATTTCTTTTATTAAAAAAAAAAGTTTTAAACAACAATTAATAAAGCAATAGTCTTATTTACTTTTAAAGTTCTTGCAAATGTGAACAGATAGGTTTGAATTTAAGCCAGAAACAAAAAAAATAACATTTTAAAAAATTTGAAATTTGGACATAAACTAAATCCCATTCAAAGTCCACTAATGTTCTCACAGATTAAACATGTTGCTTCACAGAATTGTTCATTTTTTGCACTATGTTGAAACATAGAAATGCAAAGAAAAACTCCAATCACTATTCAGACAAACATTTGTAATTATCCTCTAACACTTTGAGAGTCCATTTTTCCTCATCACAGGCAGAAAGGTTCCATTATTCAGGTTAAAAATGATTTCTCTGTCTTCTCACACGGTGCTGTTTCACAGGCACAAAATACTTCAAAAGTGAACCGATGCTGACAAAAGCTTAAGAACACGCATATTCACACACCTCTGGCCTTTCTTATTAAAACTAATTGTTTTTAATAAGTTTTTGTTTTTAATAAGCTTTTGTTCTTTAAAGTCAGCTGCAGTACAGGTGCATACGTCTGTTCCCATCATCACATTCCCAACAGCACAGACCTAAAACACTTAATGCATTAGGAAAGAAGTTAAAATATATTTTAGAAACTTCAGGAACTTGAAATGATCATGAATTAATCCCAGAATATAATGTATCTACAGTATGATACTCTATTACAGATTAAGCAGGCTGAAATATTTGTATATTTAAAGCCATTCTCTAAAGCCATGATATATGTCGTATTGTACACACACACA
>JAOVVH010000026.1:18927938-18944237 GCA_028566435.1 Scorpiodoras heckelii | reverse complement strand
CAGGCTGGTCCAATTTAGCCATGAAACCTCCCACACTAAAATGACAGGTGTTTCAGTTTCATTGTCTAACCCCTGTGTGTGTATATATATATATATATATACAAAAATAAGGTGAATATAATAAGGTGAATATAAATAATCTGAAAAAAATCTGTGCCATTTTAAATTAGCATGATGTATTGCATAAGTACTGCACATATAAACTAAATATAAAGTGACAGAATAAATAAGACCTTTTATTTGCAGTGATGTAAAGTTGAATTACCTTTAGCTAACCGTCTATGTATGATACAGTTCTTCTACAGAAACATTCATACAGACGAGGCACTGTTTCCATGGTGATAAGTCAGAGGGACCACATCTCCCCCTCCCCCATCTATCTGTCCTGGATTGGTGGTTGAGACAGAGAGCTCTGAAAGGCGCGACGTTTTTACCCATGATCCTCTCTCAGATTCAAGCACACGGCATGAGCTGATCCATAGCAGGAAGTCATGGCTAGGAGAAAAGCATGGCACATATCCTCTGTCTTCTGCACATCCTCTCAGCTGTGATGTGGGTGAGTTGCTCTTTCTGGCTCAGCTTAAAGAAGGCATTATGAATTAAGGGTGTTAATGTATTTAAAAGCTTTCTAGGCATGTGTGCAGTCAGATCATAGATGTGATGTTTGAATGAAAATGTGGACCTCCTTTCTCACTCATCCTTTCATGCCTAGTCTGTTGAAGTGCCTTTGTATGCCCACAAAGCATTATGCTGGTTCCCAAATGTTATCCAAAATATGACTCATGGTGTATACATCATTCTGTCAGAGATTCTTACATCAAACACTGTCCATGTAGCGTTAGCTGAATAGAGAGAAGGCTGGTGATTATGCAGGAATATTTTTCAGTATTGAGTCCACTGACTGACAGTGTAGGTATTCTTCAGAAACCAGCTCAAAAACCAACAAAAATAAGCAGATTCTACTAAAAAATGCTTAAACATCTGGGGCAAACCCAATTGTTTCCTTGACTGAATGAATGTGATGATAATTTGGCTTGTAAGATAGATATCTCAATATTCAAGCTATTCAGTTAAACAAAACCATTCTGTTTTTATGGTTGATATACACCCACTTGCCCACACAAAGAATCCCCTATTCTAAATTTATACTTCACACAAAATCGTGAAGGATCCCACATGGAAGCTAAAAAATATAAATGAAAAAAGTGAAAAGTGAAAGTGACACATTTTTGTCACTGTGCTTGCACACAGCGAAATTGAACCTCCGCATCTAACCCATCCGTGCAGTGAGACACACTAGTGAAAACACACTAGGGGGCAGTGAACACATGTGCCCGGAGCAGCCCTAGCCAGTGGCCGGGGAGCCGTTGGGGGTTAGGTGTCTTGCTCAAGGACACTTCAGCCAAGTCCTGTCGGCCACGGGGCAGACACCCTAACCACAAGATCATGACTGCCATGATGTAGTTGTGCTGAAATATGCATGCATAAAAATCTATACGCTCAGATCAACATGATCTCATGTATGCAAGTTGTCAATTCAATCCAATATCAGATTAGATTAAAAAAAAAATTATGTTAGTGTTAGGGTAAGGGTTAGCATCGGTAACACCCCCCACCCACCCACACACACACACACACACACACACACACCCACACACCACCACCACATTTGTTTAGCTTCATTGTAAGTTCTACTTTTCATGTGACCAGATAATGTTGTTCCACTGGTAGCACCAGAAAAATTATATGTTGTGTTTTGTGGTAGCTGGGATACACATATGGTGGTTTGAACTGTTAATGGTTATTTGCTTGTCCTACAACAGGGTGTAGACAGGTTTCCAAATTTCAGAAATCTAAGAACCTTTACCTATATGAAGAGTGCCTTGAAAAACTCCTTTTTCTATGAGTATATTATGAGGCATATTTTGCTGTATGCGACTCTCAACCATGGTTTCTGTTATTTTTCAGATATAAAGGAACATACTGTTGGTGATGTTTTTATTCCTCTTATTCTGCAATAATTGCAATATAATGATTTTTTTTTATTGTGAAAATCCACAAAATAGTCAATTCACATTATGAATTGCATTATAGCTGCTGTAAACAGTATCGAGTCTGGAGACAAGCACAGGCAGATTTGGCCTTTTCATGGAAAATGCAGAATGCAACACAGTTCCAAAACGTCAGGTAAAGAATGGTCAGGGACAGGCACGGGTCAGATGATGCACAAACAGAATATCAGAGATAGATCAGAATCAGAGTACTAAACAAAGTCCAAGAGGCAGGATATTTAATTAGCAAACACTAGAAACAAAGGCTTGGTAACAGTAGACAGTGACATGTTAGACAGATACTTTGCTCGGAGTTTCAGGAATGGCTTGTTTACGTAGACACCCTGTGATTAAGTCTAGACGTGCATGGATAGGGTTAGATCTCAGGTGACTTGAGCATGCATGTTGGGAACTGGCGGACACGGTGCATTCTGGGAATTGTGAGTTTGCAGACGGATGTGCTGTTTCCATTACACAGAGATGCTCACAAGTCCTTTTTTTTGCAATCCAAGTCAAGTCATTGGTCACAACTCCAAGTCAAACCTCAAGTCTTTTATGGTTCTGCATGCATTCGTAAAGTTAGAAATGATGATAAGGGAGGGAATGACATTCACCACATCAGACCTTTCCTTAATGTTAATGCAACAAAGAAATAAAATAAAGATTGTAGTCTGATTTGAGTCTCAGTTCTCTTGAGAATGAGTCTCAAGTCAAGTCTCAAGTCACTGTGTGTACGACTTAAGTTGCAATATCAAGTCCCCATCTCTGATTAATGGGTTAGTTAATCTATTGTTTTTATTTACTTTTTTATAATTTTATTATTTTTTTGTTTGGTTTTGTTCTGGGGTTTTTTTCGTTGTTGCTGTTGTTTCTTTTTTTTTTTTTTTTTAGGTAAGAATGTTCAATGAGCTGCTAGTGTGTCCACCCCAATTTCTGTCACAAAAGTTCTTCTGATGTGATTTGCATGTTAACAGACATTTTCTGTCTCCAAGTCATTATCTTAAACATAGGCTAATCCATATAACAAAATGCATATTTTATATCCAGTGATCACTGAACCCTGAGATGACGATTTTTTTTTCAACCATAGCAGACTCATAGTAATTATGTAATAATACTCATGTAATAATTCAGAGCACAGACATGAGTGGTGTCCTGTAAGAGACATTCAATAACTATAACTAATGCAGTGAGTCATAAATATCTGGTTTACACAGCAGGCTTCTAGAGTGAGAAGCTGAGGTAGCTTTTTTAGGTGACTTCTCCAGACACCACATGCATGAGCACAGTTAGGAGAACATGGACTTTCTGTACACTTTGCCCTCATCCTGCTGATATTGCTCCACCCCGTATGTTTTTAACCTATAAAACCAGACAGTATCTACTGAGTAACTGTCTTTTTTGCTGTGCCAACATGCACCAACTACATGCTCTCTAAGCCACAAAGTAGCAAGTGGCATTACTTTTAGAAAGAAAGGGTAAGAAAGAAGTTGGATTTTAGTCTTTAACCTATTGGGGTGAGTAGTATTTTATTTTCTATACATTTCTAATTCTATACATTTCTTACCAAAGAAAAATGCTTTCTAAGATTTTACCATGTGGATTTTAGAGCTTGGGTTCACACCTACTTTTAGTGCTTTCAGTAACGCTTGACATTAAGGTTCAGTTAATTTACGTTAATATTACCACAGTGCTATTGTACCCTGCTTTCGTATCTGATCAGGTGTTTGTAATTTATATTTATGCACCTGATATAATATGTTGCCATATCTATAGTAAAAGCTCATTCATAGAGACTTGCATGGTGAAAACAGCACATAATCAAAGCCTAATAATAAAAAATGAATTTTTAAAAGGTCTGTCATTTAAAGAAAAAAGTCCTATTAACTTCAAGAGAGAGGAAAAAGTGAGGCTGGTGAGTGACTGTTTATTATTGCTATAATGTTTAACTATAAACAGATTAAAAGATACAGCAGCCATAAACAGTTCCCTCACCAGCCTCTCTCTCTCTCTCTCTCTCTCTCTCTCTCTCTCTCTCTCTCTCTCTCTCTTTCTCTCACAGTTATTAAGACAAAAGAAAATGCAGTACATCTAGGTCTTCAGTCCTTAAGATTTCCCTGTCTCAGAATACAGGAAGGAAAAGCAAATCATCACCTATCACAGCAGCACAGTTTACTCTTCTGTGCTTAAACATGTTACCAGAGTTCAAGTGAATGCTTTTGATAATCTACATACTCAAACAGACCTGCTCTCTTCATCTGTAGGAACTGGTTATCTGTGGAACTGTTTACTTAAATGATCAGTTCAGTCAAACAAACCCTCAAATTTACATGATTCTGCATGTGGTTTGAGGCAGATATTTACAGAAAATATTGTGGGCAAGACAGCCTTCCAGTGTTTAAACAAAGAAGCAACCAGCTAAACATGTCCTTGTTAAACATGCCTTAGTCTACTTTTGTCATGGAAAATTATGCCAACTGGGTTTTCACCAGATTATTCTATTAATTCGTACACTTCGTCTAGATAAGCCTCCTAAAGTGAAAGAAGTAAACTTTTAGCAGAAAACAGGATGATCCTGGTGAGCACATGTGAAAAAGTTTTCAACCAGACTTTCATTGGACAGCTTGATTGTGGACTGTTTTAAGAACAAAAGATTTTTAATCTTTTAAGAATGTAGAAAAGACATCCTTAAAATTTAAGTCAGATTCTTGGGACATAAGTGTAGGCGCTGGATTAAGAGCTGGGACACAGCAGAGCTCAGAGTATCTCTAGTTTACTTGAGTTTTTTTTAGAAGCAACCTCAAGATGAACCTAACACTTCTGATTTTAATTCACTACATCACGGAAGAAAAAAAAAAGATGTATACCCAGTACTTTTTCAAACATCAGTACATTTCTCTACAGTCATATATTTCTAAAATCATAAGGTGTGTTTTTTCTTTTTGCATCAGACATCTTCAAGAGTCCATCTAAATTTCTAACGAATCTAAAATCTAACATGTGACAGTGAGAATGAGGTCTAAATACCATCACTGTAATCTACAGTACACTTTATCACTGCATTTTTGTATTGTGACCAGTGTTTATCATTCACCTAGTTTGTAGAATCAAATATACTATCTAGCTAACTAATGTCTGAAAGATTAGGAATAAAGAGGTCAGGGTTTTTTGTTTTTTGTTTTTTTTTTACCAAATTTACCATCCGTAACTAAAATCAGTGTGTGAATTGAAATCAAGGCAGGCAGAGGCACTTTTTTTGCCAATCTTTTGCAAATCATGCACTATTATGTTTGTACTTTGAGTAAAATTAAAATGATACTTTTCTATTTTATTGTGAGTGAAGATTTTAAAGCTCTACTTCAACTTTTGCCAGAGTATTTGCTTGGATTTGTGATTATTCTTTGACTTTTGCAACAAATTTTGATATGTTTTCCAGGATGAACCTACAATCCCAAAGCAGAACAATAATAATGTCTTTTAATGGACTCATTTAAATCACACCATGCTGGTGCAGTAATGGATGTCTCTGGTCAGTGGCTGATGACTGGAATGAGTTAATGTTGCCCTCTATAAATTCCTACTGTGCTGTGGATATAAATAACCCCTGTGTTAGGATTCAACTGAACAAATGTACACTATATAAAAGAATTATGTAAAAAAAATCATAATTCTTTGGCAACAACGGCACCATCTAAAATACCGTAGGTGTTTTCTGTTAGGCATGCTTTTTTAACTCATAGAGGGTGTTAAATTTTTGTATTTTGCTATTCTATGCCATGTTTTTATTTTTATTCATTCACATTTAAATCATCAACTTACCTTCTGTGTTTGAGTCATCACTTTGTGGAACATATCTTTTTTTCTGGCTTGGTTTAGTATCATCAATCAATAACATTTGGCCTCATAAGAAAATAAATAAATAAATAAATAAATGGTACTGGAGTCACTAATGTGTATTTTACAATTATTTATATATTATTGTAAACATTTTATTTATAGTGTAAATGTCGTACTTGTACAGTTATACTGTAAAAGGTTCCCCTGAGTTTCTGTGAATGAAAAATGTACCTATATGATACAGGTTTTCTACAAAACAAAATTCCATGTTTGTTAAATGGTGTTTTCTTTGAAACCGTTACAATAAAACAACTCAGTTTAAGTCAGCGGATCCCTTTACTTTATGCATTAGTGTGGGGCTGTCAAGTAGTTTGCTGTGAGCAGTCATTTCATACACCAGTTGAAATCAGGAAACCAGCTTTCAAAAGATCTAAACCAGAAAAACCTGGCCTTTCAAGGAGCTGGGGACCACAGAAACTGAAAGCCATCATTCTGAAATTTTAGCAGTTTTATCACCATGCATTGTCTGAGTCAATTAAATAACCAGCATTACTGTTTTCTGTCTTCTTCAGGAGATAGGATAAAGAATCTCATTGGCAAACGGGGACAGCATTAGAAGACATGGAGGATGCAAAGCCTCAATACTTATGCCATCTTGAACGCAAGGTTCGGCAGAAGAAGGGACCATTAGAGAACATTAAGACCAAACTGCATCATCAGCTGTCTTGTTCACTACCCAAAGTGAAAAGCACACTAACAGGCTTTTTCCCTGTTGTTCTCTGGCTGCCAAAATACAAAATAAAAGAATATGTGTGGGGTGACTTGATGTCCGGGCTCATAGTGGGGATTATTTTAGTGCCTCAAGCCATAGCATACTGCCTACTTGCAGGCGTGGAGCCAATTTATGGTTTGTACACATCCTTTTTTGCCAATATCATCTACTTCTTCTTGGGCACATCCAGGCATGTATCTGTGGGTATCTTCAGCCTCATGAGTTTAATGGTAGGACAGGTTGTGGACAGAGAAGTCTATTTAGCTGGGTTTGATATGAGTGAGGACAGTAAGCAAAGCACCTTGGGTGTTGGATGGAATGGCACTGAAGACCACCAGGATACTGCAGCCAACCTCACCATA
Organism: Scorpiodoras heckelii; assembly: GCA_028566435.1. Classification (NCBI taxonomy): domain Eukaryota; kingdom Metazoa; phylum Chordata; class Actinopteri; order Siluriformes; family Doradidae; genus Scorpiodoras; species Scorpiodoras heckelii. The sequence continues at coordinate 18,937,215 of JAOVVH010000026.1, read as the reverse complement.
AGGGCCTTTAGCATGGAGTGTGGAAAGGAATGCTATGCTATCACCATTGCGGCAGCTTTAACACTCCTTGCTGGAGTTTACCAGGTATTCTCTTTCTCCAAATTAGACAAATGCATATAAATGTGTAGCATGCCTGTGATTGTGTTAGATTTTTTTCCTTTCAGGTCCTGATGGCTGTGTTAAGGCTTGGGTTCGTATCAGTTTACCTCTCTGCTCCAATGCTAGATGGCTTCGCCACAGGTGCCTCATGCACCATCCTGACAGTTCAGGTGAAGTATTTGGTGGGTCTGAAAATCCCTCGCCACCAAGGTTATGGAACCGTTGTTGTGACTTGGATCAACATTTTCAAAAACCTACATAAGACCAACCTTTGCGATATGATCACAAGTGCAATTTGTATTGCTGTCCTACTAGGGGGGAAAGAGCTTCAGGATCGGTACAAGGACCGTTTGAAAATACCTCTGCCTACAGAGCTAGTTGTAGTGGCCTTAGCAACACTGATTTCCCACTTTGCTGATCTGAACAGTCAGTACAACTCAAGCATCTCAGGTGCCATTCCAACTGGTTTCATTCCTCCAAAGGTTCCGAGTTTCGATCTATTCCCAAGGGTAGCAATGGATGCCATCCCGTTGGCTGTGATCAGTTTTGCCTTCACTGTCTCCTTGTCAGAGATGTTCGCAAAAAAGAATGGATACACAGTCAGACCAAACCAGGAGATGTTGGCAATTGGCTTTTGTAACATCATCCCGTCATTTTTCCACTGTTTCACCACAAGTGCTGCACTTGCCAAGACTATGGTAAAAGACTCGACAGGTTGCCAAACACAAGTTTCTAGCGTGGTGAGCGCTTTCGTCGTGCTCTTGGTCCTTTTGATTTTAGCACCGTTATTCTACTCCCTGCAGAAATGTGTCCTTGCCTGCATTATTATTGTTAGTCTGAGAGGCGCCCTGCGGAAATTCAGAGACTTGCCCAGGCTTTGGCGCCTCAGCAAGATTGATGCGGTTGTCTGGATGGTGACCATGTTTTCCACTGCTTTGATCAGTGTAGAGATCGGACTGGTGATTGGAGTAATCTTCTCCATGATGTGTGTCATTGCGCAAACCCAACATCCCAAGGCTTCTCTAATGGGCCAGATCGAGAATACCAATCATTATGAAGACTTGGACGACTATGACCACCTTGTGATCATTCCAAAAGTAAAGATTTTTCGCTTTCAGGCTCCACTTTACTATGCAAACAAGGACTTTTTCTTAAAGTCTTTATTCAAAGCGGTTGGACTCGAGCCATTCATTGAAAAAACCAGGAGGAGAAAACTAGAGAAAAAAGCTAAAATCAGAACTGCGAAGCAGACTGACAGTGAAAATGGTGATGTCAGTTTAAGCCTAGTAGAAACTGAAGTGGATTTCCACACCATAATCATTGACTGTTCTTCAGTTCCTTTCATAGACACCACAGGTATTAACACCTTGAAAGGACTGGTAAAAGAGTACAAAGAAGTTGGTGTAAATGTGATTCTGGCATGTTGCAACACAACAGTCATAGATTCTTTGAGACGAGGTTCTTTCTTTGGGCCTGATGATGGGGAAATGCACACACGGTCTTTCCACAGCCTTCAAAGTGCAGTTTCTTTTGCCACAAGCGACACTGCAGCATCAGTTAACACTACATCTGTGTAAAGGGAATGCAACCTGATGCTCACAAACATCACAGACATCAAATACACACCAGTAGTGCTAGTGCTATTATGTTTTTTTTTTTTTTTTTGATGTTGCTGTTTAACTAAAGAACTAACAAACTGACTGCATTAATACGCCATATTTTTTTATCCTAAGACACAATTTTACTGACTTTATTTCTTTCTCATTTTCTCTTATTATAAAGAGATAATGGTATTGTTACTGTATGTACTTATGCCACAGTCACATCATGTGGGAGAATGGGAAAACTTCCACTTCTTCTGACTTAACAGCATTGTCATTTTGTTTACTAGATGTAGTTATCTAACATTATATAGCATTAGCATACAGTTGTTTTCATGTTAAATAAGTGAATATCTTTCTAAATTTTAATAAACCAAAAGAGGGTGGTGCAGTTTATTGGCTGTAATTAATAATATGATCTAATATGAATTAAAATTCCTTATTTCAATGGATGCACAGTATGTTTATGTAGGCTACTGCCACACTACTGGCTTTGGTTAGTGAAATCAGCGCTGTCAAAACTCATTTTTGAATTACAGTTTTCCCATATGATGTGAATGCAGTATTAACCAGCTCTTAAGAACATGACTAATGTGAACCAATGTTTGTATTAATAAATGGTATTGATTTTTCTTATCATTCTGATTTTTCTTTTACAAACCCAATTTCTAGAAAAGTTAGAACACTTTCTAAAAAGCAATAAAAACTGAAATCTGTTTTTTTTTTTATTCACTTGAACCTGAAATAAAATTGAAAAGGTTATACAAGTAACACTGTTCGGGAAGTTTCCATAATTAGCAGTATAGCTGGTTATCACGATCGAGTATAAAAGGAGCATCCACCAAAGGCTTATGGGTCATGGTTCCATCAAAGGCAAGGTTCACCACTTGCGGTTCACCACTTTGCGGCAAACTTCATGAGAGAATTGTCAGTCAGTTCAAATACAATGTTCCTCAGTACAAGTGCCCATGGCATGGGTGATCTGCATATGTGAAGGTACCATTGATGCTGAGGCTTATATTGGAATTTTGGAGAGACATATGCTGCTGTCAGTATGATGTCTTTTTCCAGGAAAATGCCTGAATGCATTCCAGATCTGTCTTCTATTGAAAATGTATGCCGCATCATAGAGAGGAGAATCAGACAACTGCGACCACAGACTGTTGAGCAGCTCAAGTCTTGTACACAGCAAGAATGTGCAAAAATTCTACCTGCAAAACTGCAGCAATTAGTATCTTCAATTCCCAAATGATTAAAAATTATAATTAAAAGAAAAGGTGACCCAGTGGAAACATCCCTCTGTCCCAACTTTTTTTGAGTGTGTTGCAGGTGTCAATTTCTAAACTTATTTATATTTTATTTTTTATACTTCTATTTGTAAACTATAATAAATAGAATTAAGTTCGTCACTGAAAACACTGAAAATCTGTTCTTTGTCCTTTTGTCTGTTAAATAAAGGTTCAAGTGAATTAACAAATTACAGATTTCAGTTCTTATTGCACTTTTAGGAAGTGTCCCAACTTTTCTGGAAATAGGGTTTGTACATGTTTTTGGACTGTGGGAGGAAACCCAAACAGACATAGGGAGAACATTCAAAGTCCACACAGACAGGACCCAGACCACCCTGCCAGGGAATCAAACTGAGGCTATGTCACTGTTTGGCGGCAGTGGTACCCAATACGCCTCCAGCCATCTATTAAAGCTTGTGCAGGGTACATACATTAGTACTTAGTAATGCATCATTGGTCAAATGTAATATTTAAAACTTCAAAGAAAGCTTCCTGAATTACCTACCTCACAGACTGTAGTAAAATGTCATGGTTACAGCCAGTGATGGAAAGTAAGGAAGTAAATGTAATTCGTTACTGTACTTAAGTAGTATTTTTGTGTATCTGTACTTTACCCGAGTATTTTTATTGTGGGGGACTTTTACTTTAACTTCACTGCATTTCAAGTCAAATATTTTACTTTTTACTCCACTACATTATGATAAATCTGTCGTTACATTTGTCTCATGCATGCATAAATAATATTACACTTCAAAGTGAAAAAAGCACGTAATCGCACCAATCAGGTTACAGCACTTTAGTTACTGCTATAGTTAATTGTTTTACACATTAAAGCATTCACTTAATGTCAGGGCCTATTATATACAAATATCTCTGATATACATTTGGTTTCGGATTAAGATTTTTGTAAAGAGAACAGTATTAAACTAAAGCAGTTTATTGAATGTTTTCATGTGCTTGTGCACATCTGAATCTAATAAAAAGTTTAATAAAAAAATATCCTGTTAAATGTAATTAGAAGTGATTTTTAAATAAATACTTTAACTTTTTTACATTTAGGGGCATGTACTTTTATACTTCTACTTGAGTAAAAAATTTTAATCATACTTCAACATTTACTTAAGTAGTTATTTTACAATATTACTAGTACTTTTACTTAAGTAAGGAACTTCTGTACTTCTGCCACCTCTGGTTACAGCTCAGCCTATATTAATTACCCTCTGACATCTGAACGTACTAGAAGGGGTGTAGCTAAAACTGAAAACCTTAATGGATAGAATAAATGTTTAATCCTTAGCAACAGTTTATTTGTCTTTTACTATCAAATACAGTTACAATAAAAAAAAATAAACTAGCCTAACCTAAAGGGTACAAAAAATAAACATCAGGGACTGATGACATTATCTCAAAATGCTAGCTAGATATTAACCTAACTTATTGGCCCTTTGCAGAAATGCTGAAAAAACTTATTAGTGGACATATAAAGTGTTTGGTATGTAAACAGGGTTTGAGTGGTAAATTCAAAATCTCATCAAAGTATTTGGTAGCCACCCTAGACTATTGTCATGGAACCCATTTTGGGAAAGCCTGCCCTAAAGGGCACATTGTAGGGGAGACTGTTGGGCACTGCATCTCATTTTTTTCACTAAGATTGTTTTCTGTCCACTGCAAGGGCACCTAATCATGTGTTCTGACTTGAAAAGGCATTTAAGAAGGCACTTCATGAATTTTCATCAGAAAGGCAGCCATTGTGTGTTATTCCATTGTGAGGGGATCTATATGGCACCACATCAAAAAAAATTTTTCCACTGGAGGGGCATCCATTTGGAAACTTCCCCACATTCTCACTTCCAAACCTCTCATCTCCCAGCTCTGCAAATTTGGCAATTTTGACTACAAAATGTTATTCGAATCATACAGTGTAACAAAAATAATGTCAGGAGAACTCAAAAAAAAGTTTTATTTCTAAACATAAACTTTTTAGCATTTCAGCTTTAATTTACACAGCTCAGTGTCTCTCTCTCTCACACACACACACACACACACACACACACACACACACACACACACACACACACAGAGGGAGAGAGAAAAAAGGCAATTAGGCTTGGGAAATAATGAGCAGGTGTGGATCCTTACCTATTCCTGACGCTCCCGGCTCCGTCTCCTGTTGCCAGATCCTGCCAGATCACGCACCTGCTGCTATATACCCCCACCGCCCCACTCAGGCTGGTTGAGCCATCTGGCCTGCAGCCTCTAACCTCTCCCCCGACCAGCGGGAGAGGAAGTCCGCTACAACCATCTGTGCACCTGGTCTGTGGATCACCTCGAACTTGAAAGGCTGGAGGGCTAGATACCAACAGGTGATTCCTTGATTACAACCATATCAAGTGTGGCCGTGAGTTCCTCCCTGACCACCTGTTTTTTATGTTCAGGGAGATGATAGGGGCAACTATGAACCCACTACCCCTGGGGGCGTCTCAATGTGGTGTTCTATGAGGTCAGTCCGCCCGGGCAGAACGGAGAACACTTCAGAGGATTCCCCTTGAATCTGTGTGACATCAGGGGGCTGGGAGGAGGAAAGGTGGCTGACAGTCCGGACCAGAATCAACTCTTTTGCCAATTTAAAATTTTGTTCCGGTCCCAGCTCATCCCTCTCAGGAACCACCAACACCAAAACTGCTGATTCAGCCTCCCTCCATGGTTTTAGGAGGTTGACGTGGTAAATTTGGTCAATTAAACACGTCTGTGTGCACTACCTCATAGTCAACATCCCCGACTCGCTGTGTGACCTTGAATGGCCCTTGCCACTTTGTGAGTTACTTGGAGCTTGATGTTGGCAGTAAAATGAGCACTTTATCTCCCAGTGTGACGCTACATAGCTGAACACCTCTGTTGTACAGCCGGACCTGTCGTTCTTGAGCCTGGAGCAAATTCTCCTGTGTTAACGCACCCAATGTGTGGAGTTTTTCTCTCAGGTCAAGAACTTACTGAATTTTGTTTTTGCTATTAGAAGGTCCCTCCTCCCAATTTTCCTTGATGACATTGAGGATGTCACGAGGTCTATGACTGTAGAGGATCTCAAATGGCGAAAACCCTGTGGAGGCTTGCCGGACCTCTCGAACTGCGAATAACAGGGGCTCGAGCCACTTATCCCAGTTCATAGCATCTTCATGCACAAACTTCCAAATCATGTTTTACACTGTTCTAGTAAATTGCTCGACCAGCCCGTCCGTTTGTGGATGGTAAACACTGTTAAAAATCGATTTAATCCCCAGTAATTCATACAGCTTGTGAAGTGTGTGGTACATAAACGTTGATTTCTTGTGGGATCCCGACACGGGAGATCACACCAAAGAGTGCCGTCATAACACTGCGTGCTGAGATGTTGCAAAGCTGCACTGCTTCTGGGTATTGCGTTGGTTAATCCACAAGGTCTAACACAAAGTGGTAGCCGTGTGATGACCATTCTAATGGCCCGAAGTGGTCCATACCAATTCTCTTAAATGGGACCTTGATTAATGGAAGTGGGCACAATGGTGCTTTGGGGGGGGGGGCTGATGGATTCAATAGCTGACATTTGCGACATGTTGCACACCGTCTGTGAACATCCCCATGAATGCCCTGCCAATAGAAGCGGGCCATAAGATGGAAAAGTTTTTATCCTGTCCTAAATGTCCCACCATAGGATTATAATGAGCCGCCTGGAATAACATTTCCCGACAGCTCTTAGGCACCAACAACTGGGTGGTAACTTCCTGTGTGCAAGTGTCCTGCCAAACTCTATACAATCTGTATTTAATATTTGCAAAGTACGTGTAGGAAAGTGCAGCGTCAGGGGAAACCCTTTGACCATCGATTACTCTCATTTGGTCAAAGGCATGATGGAGCGTCTCATCACACGTTTGCTCTAGAGGGAAATCCCCAATGGGGAATTTCCAGAGGGAGGGGGAGTAGGCCCTGCCTCTGCCTCCAATTCAGACTGATGCTGAGCTGATGTCGACGAAGGAAACTCAGCTTCTCCCGCCAGTGCTGCACATGTTCTATGCCGCGCTGCTTTTGTGCAGGAGCCACAAATCCCCCTCAACATTTTATTAAAACCTGGCCAACTGGTACGCAGAATTAGCAGATGGGAGAGGCGTGGACTAACCGCCCCTGAACAATATTGTGACGGGACCTACAGGATATTTGTGAATATCCCTGTGCACACATTTAACCTTCACCTTTCCCTTTACCCATTGTGCATTCTCCCATGCCTAGCCTTGAACCAGGCTTAGGTGAATCACAGTTTGACTGCATCTGGAATACACCAAAGCCTGGTGTGTAACCTCTTGTATACTTACCAGTATTCTATACGTCACGGCTCAATCGGGGGCGGCCTGTGGCACGTCAGGGATCCGGACCACTGCTCCAACCTTCATCATGGGGCACTGGTCCTGAAAGTGCCCAGGGTCCCTGCAGCGGCAGCAGCCTGGGCCAGGCCTCCTACCTGCACCCATGGGGTTGAACACGGGAAGGACACAGGAGGGACGGGGAGGGTTAGGTAATCTGGTCGCGGGCATGCGGGGTCAGTTTTGGGGGATGTTGGCCCCCGTCGCCCGTCACAAGGACCAGTGGGGAAGGGGAGGGAGCAAAGGGGAGCTACCTCTGGCAGGTGTCATGCAGGCTGGCCATGTTGTACTCTAGCGAGCAGAAGCGCCTCCTGTGTTGTTCCAGGGACCAGCCAACGTGCTGCAGGATTGCCTCCCGGAGGATTGGGTACTCCCATAACAGGAGCGGAAGGAGACGGGCGTCCCACTGGTCTTTGCGCCAGCCCCATGCCTCTGCATACCATTTGAAAAGCTTAAGGAAGGCCTCTGCATCGTTCTGAGGGCCCATCTTGTTTAGTGTCAGGGGAGGCGTGCATGCCGAGGCCACCGCGATGGGTGCCAGAGCACCTGTAGTGTGCAGTAGGTCCCGCAGCATCTGCCGGTCTGCCACCTGCATTTGTGGTCCTCCCGCAGTGAATGGGAGGCGTCCGCTTGGGCCTGCTGCTTGGCTGCAAGGGACTGGACAAGGCTGCCCAGGGGCAAGGACTCCATGTCTGGTTTTGGGATCTTCCCGAGTAACACCATAAGTACATAAGAGTAACAACATGGCATTAGAGTCAAGTAAGAAATAAAACATAACAAGATGCATTGTTATAGGAAAATAATCAACAATGGGGTAGTGTGATGAAACAGAGTTACTGTTACAAGTCCCAATTTTTCCCATAACAGCATATGCTAAAGTTTTAATTCCTCTTAAACTATACTATGGTGATTTGCCAATGATGAACACTGTTCTAATAAGTTTATAATTTATTAAAGAATGACACATTTAAATCATTTTATAGTTATATTAAATATTGTGGACCAATGGTGAGACAAGTTAATAAGTTAAGACAAAAAACACACTTATCATGTTACTTTCTCATTGAAAAATACATACTATTACAAAACACTGATACTGGAGACTCATTTTCATGATGATTAAATAACATTTTTAAAGAACAATTTATATCAATGCTTCTTTTGTTTTTGTTTTCTGTTATGTAACAGCATTTAATAGAATTTTTATAGAAACCTGCAATTAGTAGATGCATTATTGTCAACAAATTCTGACCAGTCAGACTTGTGAAATCAATTGTGCCATGGTTTAAACCCAACATAGTAACACCATGCTGCTCAGCTACTCCAGGCACTGATTATGGTGTTAAGAAACAGTAAACAAATGCAAAACACTTTCCATAATTTTTAATGCATTGAATAACCCATTGCAAATGTGTTAAAAAGCAGATTGTTTAAAAATGAATAAAAATGTCATCCTACCACAGAAGAAGAAAAAGTGATAAATCTCCAATACATTGGTCATTTAAGAATGTATTGTATATGGCAGAGCAATGTCCAGACTATGACCGAATTACAAATATATACGTACTCATAATACCTTCTCCAAATAATACCTTCTACACCTCATGATTTATATTTAGACAATACCACACAGACAGTGCTACTTATTGTGATTAAGATCTGGCCCGCACAGCAGCAACAAGAATATAGTTGTGTAAATGTCCAAAATTACAAACCACTGTACTAAACATCCATTTATTCACTCATCTTGAGCAACTGTGCCATCCTGGTCATGGTTGCAGTGGAGCTGGAGTCTATCCCAGGGAATGTTACATGATGCAGGAAACACCCATAGATGAGATTCCAGTCCAGTGCAGGACACCATGTACATGCACATGGTACAAATGTTAATGTTAAA
>JAOVVH010000026.1:18901495-18912444 GCA_028566435.1 Scorpiodoras heckelii | reverse complement strand
AATAGGATGCCACCAAATTTCTTCCCTCCTAGTTATTCCACAATCAACTGTGAGTGGTGTTATTGAAAAGGGGAAGCGATTAGGAACCACAGCAACTCGGCCACTGGCAGACCATGTCAAGTTACAGAGCGGGGACCCTGCGTGCTTAGACGCATAATGCATGATAGTCACCAATGCTCTGCTGTCTCGATAACTACAGAGTTCAAAACCTCCTGTGGCATTAACATCAGCACAATAACTGCACCAGATGCTTCATGGCATGGATTTCCATGGTCAAGCAACTGCATACAAGCCTTACGTCACCAAGCACAATGCCAAGTGTCGGATAGAGTGGTGTAAAGCACGTAGCTACTGGACTCTGGAGCAGTGGAAACATGTTCTGTGTAGTGACGAATCACACTTCTCTGTCAGGCAGCCTAATGGATGAGTCTGGGTTTGGCGAATGCCAGGAGAACGTCACCTGCCTGACTGCATTGTGCCAACTGTAAAGTTTGATGGAGGTGGGTAATGCTATGGGGTTGTTTTTCAGGGGTTGGCCAAGGCCCCTTAGTTCTAGTGAAGAGAAATCTTAATGCTTCAACATACCAAGACATTTTGGACAATTGTATGCCTCCAACTTTGTGGGAACAGTTTGGGGAAGGCCCTTTTCTGTTCCTGCATCACTGGGCCCAGTGCACAAATCAAGGTCCATAAAGGCACAGTTGGATAAGTTTGGTGTGGAAGAACTTGACTGGCCCACACAGAACCCTGATCTCAACCCCATCAAACATCTTCGGGATGAACTAGAATGAAGTTTTTGAGTCAGGCCCTCTTATCCTATTTCAGTATCTGACCTCACAAATGCTCTTCTGGATGAATGGGCAAAAAATCCCACAGATACACTCCAAAATCTTGAAGAAAGCCTTCTCAGAAGAGTGGAAAGGTATTATAGTTGCAATGGGGGGACCAGCTCTGTATTAATGCCTATGGATTTCGAATGGAATGTCCTGAAAGCTCCCGTATGTGTAATGTGTAGGTGTCCAAATACTTTTGCCTATATAATGTATGTTTGGTTTCCAAAATATAATTTTGCACCGGAGCTAGAAGATTAAAGCTGCTTTCACACTAGGCATGTTGTCTCAACGACTGATACTAGCTATGTTTGTTGGAGATTGTTATTATCATTACTAATTTATTGACTTTAAAGTAATGGAACTACAACTGGTTTTGGCATTCATACAGCATATATTACTGTCATAAAGCATCAGAAGCCACATAACGTGTGTTTGAGACATTGATTAAGACATGGAGTTTGCTGTTCATAATTGTGACAGCCTTGTAGATCCAGTGCAAAACTAATGAAGCAAACTTCAGACACTAAAAGTTTTGTGTTGGGGTATGAGGAACATCACATAGATTTTTATTTAAGTAATCTCAAAGCAGGCCAAATGGCTGACCCTGATAATGGACCATGAGAAATTCTTTTGTAGTTGTTTCCCAACAAATTCAACGTGGCAGTGTCTGTTCCATAAATGAGATACGGAAAGCTCGGTGCTCCTTGTGGCCTCTTGTGACATTTGGTCAAGGATGAGGTCAACTATTTTCTTTGTAGCATCCTCTACACTTGTCTTTCATTTTCTTGGGGTAATTAGGTTCACTCACATTCATGGCTAATCATAGCGTGCTGTCGTGCTTGCTGTACCCTTTACCGTAACCTGAGGAAAGTCCGAGATGCTCCTTCGCAAGTTTCATTGTAATGATTCAACTCCAGTTTTCTCACAGAAGGTAAAAATCAATGAGTATTAGAGCACTGGAGCATCTGTGGCTTACTGAGGAAGCCATGTCTACCCCACCTAACAGCAGATGCTGGTTTGAAGTAACAGGTTGCTGCCATCTGTAGGTCCATGTTGACTTTGCTAGGAAACACCAGCAGAATCCAGAGATTCCTGTTCACTAGAAACGATCCGTATGCCGTTGTCACTGTAACATCGGTTTGGAAGAAATGACGACCTGTGGAGGGACAACACTGACATTAGAACTAGTGTTACAGATATATGTGTCTTCCATCAGCATACATAATGACCTGGAAATAGACTTAAGAAAGGATTATGAACAATGAGGGTCTGTTTGCAGACTGCAGCCCATTATGTGAACTTAGACACCTTTAGTCCTCAAAAGTAGTTTTAGTTTTTAGAAAAGTCAGTTAGCTAACATGATTTCGGAGAACTTTTCATGTCTCTTATCAGCTATTTTCTGAACCGGAGCTAAGCTGACAGGATGTTTGAGATCATTTTAAGCCATATTCATAATCTTCACTATGAAAACTAGCTATAGCAGCTATTGTAAGCAGTGAATTTGGTGAACCTGTAGTGCAGTCCTCTAAAAATCCTGTCATGTTAGCTGATATTCCTCAGCAAGCTAGCATAAGCCATATATAATATGAACATTCATAAATGTGACTTAAAATTCCTTTGAAAATCCTGTCAGCCATGTCATGACATTAGCTAGTAGTGAGCACTGACATCTGAAATCCTGTTAGCTCATGTTCTCTTGCTAGCTAGTATTAGCAGTAATTGGATTATAAAGTCATTTAGGAATTCCATAGTTCGCTGTGAGCTAGCTAGCATAAACAATATATGTATTATGAACATTTAAGAAGGCTGTGTTTTCAATTAAAGCACATGCTACTTAGCAATGAATGTGACATTTACAAATAATGGCTTTAAAATTTCCCCAAAAATCCTGCCCTGATATGATAATGTCGGCTTGATAGCATAAGCAGTATATATAGCAGTATATATTTATCTTCTCAACTGTCCTGTCAGGTTAGCTCACGTTAGTAAGCTGTCTAACATCAGTTGTAAATATTAGGATCAAATATGACTTGAACGTCAGCTAGCTAACAACAGCAATCACGCTGATGAAATTCTTCCTGAAATCCTGTCTGGTTAGCTCATGTTAGCTTGCTAAGTAGCATATTTTAATATTTAATTTAACTTATAATTTCTGTTAGCATTCACCTTGCTAGGGCATGTAAGCCAGCTGGCTAATATAATAGAAAATGTTTCCTATTTGGTCTGCAATCCATGGACAAGACCCCATTACTAATGACGGAACATAAAAAAATTAAAATCATGCATGGACATTATTTTCACCAGAGCATTTATCATTTATAAAAATGTGCAATCAAATAACTTCATTCTCCAACTTTTTATGGAATGACAGCACATGGATGAACACAGGGGAACTTTGGATGGGACAAAACCTTTCTCAGTTTCTCACTTACCTACAGTTAAGTTCAAAGCTTAAGTTAAAAGACAGAGTAGTCTTTTATATTATTCTCCTGCTAGTGATACTGCGCTGTGACTGAGTGATCTTCATTAAAGATTCCCATTAGTATTGCAATCACAGAGACAATGAATTTAGAACAATGGGGACAAAAGCATCAGGAAATACCTATTATTATGGGCCTGCCCATTGAATCTGTGTGCCAGGTGCTCCGGCAGATCTGGAGACGGCGCCTCGATAAAAGTGCTCCTGATAAGTACATGGAATACAGAAAGTAAGCCTGGTTATTCTACCACCAAGGATAACTCTGGTTCAAACCTCAGCTTTACATACATGGAGTTCAAAAGTCTGAAACCACATTGAAATTCTGTTATTTTTCATATATAACTGGAAATAAACAAAATGTTTTGAAGAAATAATTACAAGAAAGAAAAGGAAATATTAAAAATATTAAATATACAAGATTCTGAATGATTTGTTGCTCACTGTTCAAATTTAAGCAAGTTTGTGACATTGTGACATTAGTAACTCCTTTGTACCAAAGATCATATATTCCTTGAGATTTATCCCTTCCACTGAAGAACCTGTTCATACGATACTCTAATGGTTTGGATCTAACATTTATCTTCAAGTTTTACAGAAACTTGAAGAGTTCACGCCAGCCTGAGTGCATACTGCCATGGGAGACATACATAATAATATGAAATTCATGTAAATATTATATTCAGGCTTTTGGCCCACTGTATATACATTTCTTTTAACTACACTTAATGGCTAATTTATTATGTCCACCCATCACATAAGTCACTCTGTAGGTGTCCATCAATGGAAATGGGCTGTTATGGGACCACTGGTTTTCTGATATTATTTGGCTAGTATTTCTTCGATCTTTAGCATTGTATACCTTCAAAGTGCACCTATGGGGCAGTGGTAGCATTTGACTACTGATCAGAAGGTCACGAGTTCAAATCCCAGCACCACCAAGCTGTCACTGTTGGGCCCCTGAGCAAGGCCCTTAACTCTCACCTGCTCAGCTGCATAAATGAGATAAATGTAAGTCACTCTGGTCACTATGTCTGCCAAATGCCATAAATGTAAATGTAAAAAGCACCTACATACAAGCCAGTATCTGAACTGCATTCTGGGACTGAGTTCAGTGTTTGCGCCGATGTCTCCATCATGCTACACTGGATATCTCATTACTATTACATTGAACTTTTTTATTATTATATTGAACAGTTTGTTGATTATACATACTTCACTTCCTGCCAGTAGATGTGGGTGATGTGTCATATTATAAAAGAATATTTACAGGAATATATGATTACAATATATATATATATAGTACCATATATTATATCACAGTGTACTGTATAGGGCTGCTAACAAGCTGCCAAACAAAACAGCAATGTTGTGTTGTAAAAATAGCCCCTTAAAATCTGCTTGATGAGACTGTTATTTAATGTCTGTACAAACACTGAAAAGAAGGAAACATTTTAGATTAAAACTCACATTTTACAATTTTAAAGATGTAAAACAACAGAAAACTTTATCAAATTAGCTGCTTCCAAAATGTTATTATTAAAATAAATATATTATATATATATTATTTCAATAAAAATATCCAACAAGATATCAGAGAAGTATATGTGTAATGTAAAGTGTAAAGTATAAAGTAATGTGACAATTTATCATAATACTATGTTATCATTTTGCTACTGTAATGTTTTCAAAGTGAAGCTACAAACTGTCAAACCTGTAAAGATGAACGTGTTACAGATTTACAAATTTCATAAAACTGCGATTTGTATGATTGCTTTAGACAGGAAATGGGCTTCACATTTTTCTTTTCCTCAGCAGTGGCTAATACATGGTGCTTAACTTTGGAGTTCCAGTGTAGTAAAAGCTTTATGGTGGACTTAAATTTCATTCCACAGTCTGGAACATGGTTGGATAAGTTGGATTTGTGTTTGTATTTGAGTTCCCTGCTTCACAGCATGCTGACAATCAAAGAGGCCTTTCAAAAGTTCCTTTCCAGACACCTTGCCAAAGTCAAATATATGACCTCTATATTAACATTTTTTATCCTCTCCGAAATGATCTCATGGAAGATGAGTTTGAATGCTTTCCAAGGAAAATTCTTTCTGACTAAAATCACAGATTACTGAACTGTTCAGAAGTTGATTCCAAATGCTGTCCAAAATAAAAATGTAAACCAACCCCCAATTATAACTTCTGAAGCTCCAATGGATATGAATATTATTGTTAAAGATTAAAAAGCAGAGTTGTAAACAGAATGAACTTATAACTGTACACCAAATGTCATGCAAGCTTTGTCCATAGAACCTTCCAACTGTACGGCATAGCTAAAATAATTCAATTAAACTTTTAAGAGTGTTGTTTTTGGCCATTTTCGGAAGAACTTTGTGAAGAGCTTAGCTGATTGAACAGAACAAATGTTCCAAGCTCAAAGAGAAATGGCATGTTGACTCGGAATAAAACAATCCCTGCAGTAGGTATTCTGTAATACAAACTCATCATATAAAAATCATTCCATATTAACAGTTTACGTCTTCAAATGTATGCCTTCACTAATTATAAATAGCACCACAAATAGCAAAGATTCATAGATTAGTGCTTAAGCTGTCACGTAGAAATGAAAAATATCAGAGTTACCCTTGGGTCACCAAGTATTTCAGGAAGGCATTTTAGGCAGTTCACATGAACCTTTCTATAATAAGACTTTGTTGGATAAGATCAGTGATCCAGCATGGCTCTGTTCTCTCTTTTATGAGGTACATTATACTCATCTATTTCAGTAATACTCCCCATATGTCCAAACAGATTCTCACAATGCTCTGTGTTTTGAGATAACTTTACCAAAAGGCAGGCCCTCCTCTGACACAGGCCTCATGACTTTGGCTAATATAAACCCAGTGCTTCAACTATTACTCACATTAATGTACTTTACATATATTTCTTTTAATGTCTTTACTTAATTTGGTTATTGTTGTGATGAAAATAAAAGAATAGTGATAATAAGGCAAAGGAAGCTTTATAAAAACACGTATACACCATTTAACAGTCCAAATAAGACTATGATCCAGGTGAGGCTTAAATAATGAATGTAGTGAAGTATATTTATCGCTACACTTAAAACAAATGGGATATTGATTAAAATGAAAATAGTCCACCATATGCAATAATGGCTAAAAAAAGCCCCCAACTTTAAAAGCTGGAAAATTGCTTCAGAGCAGAACTTCAGAGCAGAACTTGAATGCACCACTAAGTCCACATCCTTTACTTCTGAGTGGCCTCAGATCAATTAGCTTCCCCACAGGTACAGGCTCCAACAAAGCTACAGAACCAAGCAGCTGCTGACATTAGTACATCCCCATGCTTTTAAAGCCATTAAGCTTAAGAGCTACAGTTAGTGTACAACAGTCACTTTAGTCTGTATATTACTAACACAAACGACACCGTTTATCTGCACTATAGTTCAATTTCATGGTAAACAACATGTGTTTTACACTTAAACACAGCTGCTGTTGCTTATTTATGGTGACGCTCAGACAATGTCCAATAATGTCTTTGTATGGGAAATGAGAAATGGTTGTACTTTATCTGACTGTAAACCATCAAACGAAGCCAAGATTCTAAACACTTTAAATTAATTCACAAAACATTTATATATGCGAATGCATACATCAGAGTTATTAGCACTTTCCTTCTACAGACTTAACTGATTTCCCTTTCCATTTGCTTTTAATAAAGCACTCATTTAGAGGCCCAATGTGGATAGAATTATCAGTCATAATAAAATACAGAAATGTTTTTTTTCATGGAGCTTTACCATTTTTTTTTGTCTGTAATTGCCATTTCAATGTTTTTTTTTCTTTTGTCTGTAATAAGTAAGCAACAAATATGTCAGGGTTGTATGAGTTACTGTTACCACCCAGAAACTGATTCCAGAAACTGATCCTTTAACAGCACTTCACAACTTCGTTTATTTCTCTTATATCACAACAATTCGCCAATGATTATTTATGATATATAATTATTAAAGAACAACAAAATAAACTTTTCCTCATTTATTACAGACGACAAAGTGTAAACTCCTCTATCCTGACTTTCGTCTATCAGAAACCTTTATGCTACAGCTTTACCACTATTACCAAGCACTGACACTGGAGACTCCTTCCATAAATGTTAAATAAATATCTCCAGGCACATTAAAATGAACCAGCAGTTGCATTACCTTTGACTACTACTTCTGCCCCTGTCAAAAGTGAGCATTCAACAACACTGTGGTTTAAAACAACAACTCCAACAACTCCAGCTGTTTAAAAACATAAATGTTAACATTTATTGTAAATTCTCTTCAGGCAAAGAGTTCCTGCTCCTGAAATGTAACAATGTTCTTTGGCAGTCTGATCACACCAGCACTCAGACTGAAAAGGTTAGTAAACTTGTATACACATGTAAAGAGAAACAGCCAGTAAGCACCCAGTGCACTCTACCAGCACTAATAAGGCACTCATGCATGAATATAATGACTGTTCCTGTTGACACACTCTGCTCTGACCTTCATGTTGTTCTGCTTTATGGTAAGAGGGCTCTATATAACACAACATAAAGGGCATACACAATGTAGAGCGCACAAAGAGATGGACCTGATGCATTTTTTGGAGGGATTCAACTGCTGACACGTCAGATTATTAACAGCACTTCTTAAAGCTTAGCTGCTGATTAAGGGTCAAACTGAAAATTCAGTGCTGTCAATAAATTTAATTGTAGCCGCTGCATTGCTAAGCTTCAGTTCCATGCAATGATTGCTTCACAGCTCTATTAATCGGAAAGCAGTCCCTGTCTTCACCTTATGTCCTTATGACCCCGAAATCGATGAAAGTCCACCATCTCTAATTATGCTTCCTACACTGAATTGTTTCTCATTGTAGTCATGTAAGCACTCTTGAATGCTCCAAGAAGCACTTTTTGAGGAGGAAAAAAGTCACAAATTGTGAAAGGAGCCTTATATGAAAATCAGGATGCCAGGGTTATGTGTAACCAAAAACCAGACAAACCTAAGTCAAAAGTAGAGGAACCTTCAAACTGAGCTAGCAACCAGAAATAAATAGGGACAAGCCTATTTTAGATACAAATACAGTGACTGAAAATAATAGGGGAACAGTGTTCTCCAAGCTGTAGCTTAATATAAGTTTGGTAAAGTCTAGAGCAAAATATTTGCCTATAAGTAGCCCCATCATTTAATTATGTGGCTATTGTCATTAAAATTGTTTTGACAGGTTTACACTATTATTTATGCCTGTAGATATGCGATCATTAACACAGCTTGCTAATCTTTACAGTGAAAGAGGGTAGCCAACTTAGCTTAAGCCTCTCCTAAAATATTATGGTCATGAATAAATTTTACATGTGTCTTCGATGTTGCAGGAAAACATGTTGGCATTACCTCATTCTTTTTTTGCAGTGCTTGCAAGAATGTTTACAATCCATATACACACACTGCTCTGTACAGAATGATGTCCTTGGCTATCTAATATGCATATGAACCCCAAGACATGAATTTGCCATTTTCAGTACCAAGACCAGGTCGAAAAATATTTTTGGCAGCCTGAACGCTTTCGTGAGCCCCCAAGCACGCAAGGCCTTTGGGGAAGGCGGGTCCGCATCTGAAGAAGAACCAGAGAGTATGGGTGGCCAAAAGTAGGCATGGTCTCATGTTTGAAGAACAAATAAATCTTTGCAAATCTCATTTTGATAGGGTGATCAAATCAGACCACAGCCAAATAGTTTGAATGTGTAAAAACATCCCGAACATCTGTGGTAAATAGAAGCCAATCCCTGAGGATATGAGATCTGTTTCTGAACCTACATTCCCACATTACTTGCTCATTTTGTGGTGCGTGCTGTGCACATGTTGGATAGATAAAAATAAGCCATTGCCAGCGTATTGACAGAACAGCGAATAGAAAAATTAAATTGTTTTTTAGTACATTTCACCCTAAATCTCAGTTTAGCCATAATCTTCTAGTATTCATCCCTGAGAATTTTGGCAGTGTTGTTCTTTTATCTCTATATGCATCCTGATACCATGAGGACAGATACCATCCTGTAATATCAAAGCTGACAGATAGTTGGACACAGTTCACAATTCAGATCTAAATATAAAAATCTGAGAAATTTCCAATGTATTACACTCACACTGTGGTTCTCAAAGTGGGTCTGAGATTGACTCATTGATTGACTGACTGATTGACTGATTATTTAATTAGTTAGTTAGTTAGTTAGTGGGAAATCACAGCCCACTCTTATATTATAGTTCTTATAGTTACCTAATTTGACTGCTCACATGAATTTAAATCCAAAGCTCACTTATGCCTTTAGAATAAAGTTCAGGAGTAAAAAACTCCATGACTCCAGCTCCAACAGCTCGAATATTATTTTACGCATTGTACATATTATGAGCCCAATATTTGGGTTTTGTTCATGAAATAAAAACTGTATGGAGGGCTTCCATGATTTTTTACACTTACCTTGCGCTTACTGTTGATCAGGGTGCTTTTCCATAAAAACATTTTTTTTTTTCAGAAAATGCATTGATCTGTTGCTGATATGGGGCATGTATGAATGGTACTGATCCTATATCTTCAATATTACTTCATTAGCTATATCTGTAACAAATCTAGCCTAAAATATCACAGAATGTAGCACAACAGAACATACAGTATAAGCCCATTGCTTCCATTGGTTTAACAAAATGATGTTACAGTATATCAAAAAAATTATGAGACAATTTCTTGAATTTCTAACTTATTATTAATGTAACAAATTTGTTTTTTTTATTAGATACTAGACATTCAATGCATATTTGCACCAATGGTGTTTAAAAAGCCTTTTTTTCAGCTGACAATCTTAAATTTGAATCATAATAAATTCATATTAATTTTGATATAATTCAACTTCAAAATACAATTTCAAAATAAGAATAAAAAAAATGTTGGCACAGTAGTATAGTGGGCTTCATTGCTGTCTCACAGTTCCAGGAGCTCTAGTTTGATCATGAAAGTGGCTTATTGTGTAGATGCTTTCCTTGTGTCTGCATGGGATTCCTCTGGGTTCTCTAGTTTCCTCTTACTATCCAAAAACATGCCAGTAAGTAGACACTAAATTATCCTAAGTGTGAATTTATTTGTGAATGGTGCCCTATGATGTGCCCAGGAAGTGTATTCCTGCCTCTTACCCATTGTTTCCAGGATTGGGTCCAGTTTAACTGTGACCCTGACTAGGATAAACAACTTACTAATGCTGAATGGGAAAAAAAAAATCTGTCAAAATTCAAACATATATTTTTAACAGACAGCACAAAAGCCTTGTGAGCACAGCTTTAATATTCAAACGTAATATTTTCTTATCAGTTTCTTTTCATATTTGCGCCCTGTCACATCCTTGATATGGTAAAAAAAAAAAGTGCTAAATCTAAAGCATTACCTTGTGTCTCCTTGCTCAGGTTGTTTAAACTTACAGCATTGATACTGTTGCCTCACAACAAGATGATCTGGGTTCGATTCCTGGTCCGGGCCATTCTGTGTGGAGTTTGCATGTTCTCCCCGTGCTTGTGTGGGTTTCCTCTGGGTACACTGGTTTCCTCCCACAGTCCA
>JAOVVH010000026.1:18856318-18868638 GCA_028566435.1 Scorpiodoras heckelii | reverse complement strand
TTTCAAATAGAGCCGGTTTAGTGACCGAGTTCCCTATGAAGTGCCCTTGGGATTCTGTACCCTGTGCAGTGTGTAGGCAGCAGGGACACAGATTAAGGACACTTGCAATTGGAATGCAGCCTAAAACGAGTAGCATAAAGCTCAATTACGTGATCACTGATGGCGCGGCTGGTTTGCGTAATTTAACAAATTTTTAATGTGTTAATTTTTTTTAGTGCCGTTAATTTTTTTTATCGCAATAAATTCTTTAATGCGTTAGTTCATTCATTCATGCGTTAATTTGACAGCACTATAAAATACATAAACTCACCAGAGGCAGCAACAGTATCTGCTACCTCCTTTCAAGCGTTATTTTTCTTTGCAGTGCCTCTATACACAATTGAAGAGGGGAGGTTTAAGACAGGATAAGAAGAAACTGCAGGTGCATATAAAACAGTAAATGGAAACTACACCATATGCCCAAAGGTTTATGGACACCTGCCCATCACAGCCATATCTGCTTTTTTAAAATGTCATTACAGATTTAGTCCCGGTTTGTGCTTACAACAACATCCATTCTTCTGTGGATCCATTCACCCTTAGTTCCAGTGAGGGAAAACTATGTGCAAGAATCTAAAGCTGGAGTGTGTGGGAAACTCAAGAAACTTCTGATCATAAGTGCCATAGGACTGGTCTGAGGAAAAATTTGAGGCAATTGTTTGGATTTCAGTGCTCTATTTACTATAGTCGACTTTCTTTCATAACTGGGAAGTGCCTAATTTAGTAATCTGCTTAGTACATTTACTTTGTAAAAGTCATAGCTAAGGTAAGCTATAATTTTGTTTTCATATACATGAACATCAGGACAGGAGGGTTTACGTTTTTATTCATTTAGCGATAAGCTGCAGAGAAAGTTTCAAGAGAACATGAGGGTTAGGGTTAGGGTGCTATAACATAAGTCATAACAGAAGCTAATTTGTTTTGTGGACATTCCATAACAAAAATCATAAGTAAAATTCTATAAAACAAGTATGATGTGCTCTTTAATTGCTAAAAAAATATAATTGTTGTTGACAGTTTTCCTATAGAAGCACCACACTGCTTTATTTCTTACTTCTCATAGCATAATTTATAAGTAAAACACTAAAACCTTGACATATTCACCACCCATATGACTAGCTTCACTTTTAAACCCTGTTTAAACTGGATGTTTAACACATGAAATCATCATGCATTAACTGGGACTAAACAAATATCCCTCACACTCTTACAGTAATCTATTAATTACTCCTGCATTATTTATTTGGTAAGGTGACAAGCTAGCAAGAACACATCTCTCCATGAACTGCAAAAACATATCAATAATTTAGCAAGAGGGCAGGTGTGTCATCTCAGTTACTCATCAGTGCCAGATCGCGATGCAATAATAGGTTGAAAGATCTTGGCAACTCAGTGCTTGCTCTGGGACCCACCGCCAAAAACCTGACTTCAGTATAAACGACTGTGGGGGAAATAAGTCAGTGTGATAAATAACTACGCATGGACCCAATAAAAAGGATCAAGTTTAATGTTAGGCTCCAATCATTCACTGAAGCATAGGGACATCAGTAAATATAAATGCTATTAAAAGTTACAAAAATATTTCCCTGATTAATAATCATATTTTCCTTCTCACTTCAATATGGACGGACATGAGCATTTTCGTAACAGATTAATGTGATGCAAACACATGAGGAAAAATTCTCCCAGTGACAAATGCTCTGATTATTAATTTTAACACCTTCCCACACAGCCCCATTTTCACCAGATAAACTGAAGGCTGCATTTGAGCTGCATTTACATTTATAGATATGAAACAGAAAAGAAAGCTATGAGGATTTAGCAGGTAAACTTTAAACAAACTCTTTCCAGTTCCTCTAGTTGAACTTGGAGCTTGACCAGAGCAGCATTACTGACAGGCCAGCAGGAACAAAAGATGAGAGAGACAACTATCAGGAACATTTGAACAACAGTGAAGTACAGATGTAGTCCACTGGTTAAAAGTGTGCATCAGGACTGGGATCCCATAGGATGCAAGAAAAAAAAGTGCATATGTGGGAGGTTTTACTTCCCTGTGGGCATAAACAAACAGTCAGTCATGAAGCTCACAGGAGAAAGATTAACATGAACATTACTATAAACTAAAATGTACAGTATTGGTGATAAGTATTTCCTTAATAATTGCCTGGTCAGGGTGGTAGTAGTTTAAATTAGGCTAGTGTTCTGTTTATATTTTGAGAAATAGAGCCAATAAAATTTTTAATTAAATTTGTCATGGTTTGGAGTTTTACATCTGCTGGTTTATTCATTCCTGATGTTGTTTATGTATGCACTAACTCTGCTGTCATTTCAGACGCTGCCTCTCCCACTTGCCTGCCTTCACAACCAGTAGCATTAGCCCCCAGTATATACAAAGTCTGTCCAGAAAGTAATGAAAATGAAATTCACGCACTCCATAGGGCTTACGCATGAGGATGGTGATTCATGGTCAGTTACAGTGGGATCTCAAATAAATGGTAGGACCCATTTCAGTTGCATTCTAGCCATTGCAGTGCCCAGCCGTTTGTTTTTGTGAAACCCTGAGTAAGGGACTCATCACGGGAACAATGCAAGCAAGTTTGGCAAGAGAACCCAATTTCCTACACAGAGTGACCACAGGAGATGAATCATGGGTGTTTAAGTATGATCCTGAGACAAAAAGACAAAAAGTGTCACATAGCATACAACATCACCTCGCCCAAAGAAAGCTTGCAAGGGCAAATAAAAATCAAGTCACTGTTCATTGTTTTTTTTTTTTAATTCCCAAGGGATCATCCACAAAGAATTCGTACCAGAAGGCCAAGATTAAAACATGTTTGAAAGGCCACCATTCTGCACAATAAAGAACATGCATAGAGCTGTGACTGAGACTCTTAACTTCCTCAACTGTTGATGATTTCAAGCACTGCTACCAACAATGGCAGAGAAGTTGGGAGCATTCTTTGTGTTTACAAGAATCGTATATTGAAGGTGATAATACTGAATTGCATTTTTTCAAAATAAATAAATAAATTATTTTCTTTACTTTATTTGTTTGCCTGCCTGTCTAAGTTTGTGTTCTGACATTCTCACATATTATGACTTTGCCTTTGTCTTTGCCCTCAAGACTTGATTGCTTGTCTGAATTTTTGTATCATACCCATTACATCATGTAAAGACTCTTACCAGTGATCTCTGTCTCCTGAGTCATGCTCTTGGGTCCCCTTTCTGAACAGTGTGGCAGCACAATCTCACCACCATGTGCCCAGCCAAGTAATTAGCCAATGGCTCAAGGGGACACTCTTCATTGCCACCAGTAGCAACTCACCACAATAATGGAAAAGATTAAGAATCTCTCCCTTGGACACTATGTCGCATCCTGCTCAGTGAAAGCAAGAGGCCACCAGTAATTCAGAGGGTGCTGGTGGGTCAGGTCTGACTTCTTGTACGGCCCTCCTGAAAATGAATTAATGCTCAAATCCTCCTCAGTGCCAGACCTCCTTCGTGGCACTTCTCCTGCCAAGAACTGGTTGTTCTCCCTATCAACCCCAGAGATGCAGACCATTAAGAAATACACCAATGAGTCCCTATTTAAGAAGGAGAACCCTGCAGAGCCACAGGAGACCCTACACTCTTCCCATGTTGTTGGAGCACTGACCTGGGATGTCAAGAGTAGGGTCAGTTGCATTCTGATTTGCTTACTCCCACTAACTGTCCTGTCATCACTCGCTTTGTCCCAGACTATCTCCACTCACAGGTCCTCCAGTGGGGGCACTCCTCTCCTCTTCTCTCTTGTCATGCCTGTCCTCAAGTCTTTGTGATTGATGTCTTAAAGATGTTTGTCTTCATTTACCTTGATGATATCCTGATCTTTTCCAGATATCTACAGAGACAAATGGGGCATGTGAGGAGGCTTCTACACAGATTCTTGGAAAACAGCACTTTGTGAAGGCAGAGAAATGGGAGTTTCACATCTCAGAGGTTTTGTTCATTGAATGGTACTAGCCCAGATCCCACAAGCAGCTCCAGTGCTTCGTGGGATTCACTAACTTTTATGGATTTTTTTTTACGTAAAAGTTCAGCTGTGTGGCTGCCACGCAGAGCCCAGACATCCTGTCCTCAAGTCTTTGTGATTGATGTCTTAAAGATGTTTGTCTTCATTTACCTTGATGATATCCTGATCTTTTCCAGATATCTACAGAGACAAATGGGGCATGTGAGGAGGCTTCTACACAGATTCTTGGAAAACAGCACTTTGTGAAGGCAGAGAAATGGGAGTTTCACATCTCAGAGGTTTTGTTCATTGAATGGTACTAGCCCAGATCCCACAAGCAGCTCCAGTGCTTCGTGGAATTCACTAACTTTTATGGATTTTTTTTAACGTAAAAGTTCAGCTGTGTGGCTGCCACTCAGAGCCCAGACATCCTTTAAGAGCCCTTTCTTCTGGTCTCCCTCTGCTGAGGCTGTGTTTTAAAAACTCTTGAGCAGCACTTGAGTGGAGGTGGACACCACAACTCCTGGTGGAGATGGACACATCAGACACATCAGACTCCCAAGGTGCCGTAGAAGACTAAAAGGTGTATTGCTGTATTTTTTTCTCCCAGACATTTTCAGCAGCAGTGGAAACTACATCACAGGCAACAGGGAGGTGCTGGTGGACAAGTTAGCCCTGAAGGAGTGGTGACACTGGCTTGGGGGAAACTTCTCTTTGTGGTTTGAATAGATCATAAGAATCTAGAATACATATGCACTGGCAAAAGAACAAATTCATCCCAAGCATCCCAAGTTATTTTTTTTATCACTTAGATCTCCTTCCAAAAAGGTTCGAAGAACATCAAGCCCAACACATCTGGGCAGTTTCAAAAGAAGAACCCTGCATAGCCAGAGGAGATCCTGCCCTGTTCCCATGTGGAGCATCGGACATCAAGGGTACTGTTAAACATTCGCATTCTGATTTCCTGGCTACCTGTAACTTTCCTGTCAAGAGCTCTTTGTCCCACACCATCTCCACTCACTGGTCCGCCAGTGAGGCCACTCTTCTCGCCTGGCGTGCGGCACACTTTGGCTCTTCTCTGTCAGCAATACTGGTGGTTAATGGTGGAGGAGGATACGCAGGTATTGATGGCTGCCTGTTCTGTTTGCTCTCAACACAATCCATCTCACCCTGCCAGTACCTCATTGACCCCCTCCCAAAAGCAACATAATGAAGTTATCTGTTGTTGATTGCTTCTCTAAATCTGCACATTTTATCCCTACATTCATTAATTTACATTCAAGGCATTTGGCAGACGCCCTTATCCAGAGCGACTTACATTTATCTCATTTACACAACTGAGCAGTTGAGGGTTAAGGGCCTTGCTCAAGGGCCCAGTAGTGGTAGCCTGGCTGTGGTGGGATTTGAACTCCTGACCTTTGGGTCAGTAGTCCAACGTCTTAACCACTGAGCTACGCTGCCCACTGTCTAAACTCCCTACTGCCAAAGACGTCACTGAACTGTTTCTCCACCATGTCTTCCACATGCATGGCCTCCCCACAAACATTGCCTTCAAAGAAGGTCATGTTTAGTATGTCCTCAAGGTTCCACCAACAGTCCAACAGCCAAAATCAAACACATGAATTAGGAGATGGAGACAGCTCTATGGTGCATCATCTTCCATGACCCCTCCTCTTGGGCTAAGCATTTGCTGTGAGTCCAGCTAGTGATTTTTGACTCTTCACTCAGAACCTACACTTACAGCTGAAGTCCCAAAAGGTGAAACTCAGATTCACTGGCCCATTCCCCATCGTCAGTGTCATCAATCCTGCTATGGTAAGTCTGCACCTGCCACATCCCCTCAGAATCTACCCCATATTCCTGCATCAAACCAGCCAAAGACACCCCGTTGCAGCCCACCTCCAGATTCCCAGCATCTGCCTGGCTTTTTGATGGAGAAACTGCATATACAGTCAGTCACTGGAGACTGATGCTTCGAAATGTAAAAAGCTGATGGAGCTGCTTGGATGTAGTGCCAATGCCACCAGCAGTAACATAATCATTGGACAAAAGTGTTGAGGGCCAGGTGGCAGCTGAGCTGAACAACATCTGCAGGGTGCTAATGATGAAAAGGGACAGACAGCAGAGGAATAGACAGCAGAGGGACTTTCATATGGCAAGTGATACTGGTGAGTAGCTAGGGAGGGACACATTTACATTTATTTAGGTTGTTGCTCCCTTTACACCTATAGTTATCTTCTATCAACTAGGTCTGCAGGATTAGTTAGGGCTGGATGACGCAGCCAAAATGTTATCGTTATGTTAACATGTTCATATCGGTTGATATCAATAATTATCATGATAAATGTCAAATATTTCTTTCTTTCAATTTTAAAGCCTGATTTTGCTCAAGAGTGAATGTTGAAGAAATCAGACTTTTAACTGACATTTTAAACTAATCTTTACAGTAAGAACATGACAAATACTTGACAAACAGTATAATATTTCACAAATCAGAGGTAGAACATACAAAACAAATATGCATGAGAAAAATGAAGTACAATTTTTCAGTCATATTTCCTCAGCAAAATAAATATCCTAATAGAAAAATTAAGTGCTACAGTGTGATACAGCATACACATAAGATGGTTCAGACTGCATATTTTAAAATAGTTTTAAAAGATCATAGGATAAAGGCTAAGGAGTGTGCTATAGTTACAGCACTGAGAATAAGATTAATCATGAAAAAACTAATAGCCGAAACTAACAAACTGAGCTTGGCCCAGGCTCCTGTCTACCCTTGATTTCAGAGGCTTTAAGCTCAATTCGTTGCTCAGATTGATAACTATTCAGGCTGCATTTCTTTGGAAACTGGACATTGCTATTTATCAACTAACTATCCCATTACGTGCTGAAGCTAGTTAAATAAGGTAGTGTAGTGGACTCTATGGCTATAATTCACTATACTTGGTTGTTTGTTATATGTTCCACACACACAGTTCAGCTTTCTGTATTAGGTATATATGGTCCTTTTGAGAAAAAGACGCTTTCTGAGTAGCATAAGCATTATATTTGTTATTGTTTGGCTAGCTCCAGCTCACTTAGCTGTGTGTGCTAAAATAAATGACACATGCCTTCATGTAGTCAAAGTGAGAAACTGTCCATCTCTACTAACCTAGAATTTCTACAATACTACACTATGCATACACATGAAATGCCAACTACAGACGCCAATTTAATTTAAAAGCATTTTTTAACCCTTTGGACTTACTATTGTGCTAGTTTGATTAAAAGTCATGCTATCTCAGCTGGTCAGCATAGCCCGCTAGAATAACAATGACTTTAATATTGCAATTAAGTATAAAATTACAGCTTAAGGGGCGGCACGGTGGTGTAGTGGTTAGCACTGTTGCCTGACAGCAAGACGATCCGGGTTCAATTCCCGCTCCGGGCTGTTCTGTGTGGAATTTGCATGTTCTCCCCGTGCCTGCGTGGGTTTCCTCCAGGTACTCTGGTTTCCTTCCACAGTCCAAAGACATGCATGTTAGGTTGATATCGGTCACTCTAAATTGCCCGTAGGTGTGAATGTGTGCGTGAGTGTGTTTTGGCCATGTGATGGACTGGCGACCTGTCCATGGTGTACCCCGCCTTCGCCCGATGACGCTGGGATTGTCTCCAGCCCCCCCGTGACTCTGACTAGCGGGATAAAGCGGAAGATAATGAATGAATGAATAACAGCTTAAAGAAATAAAATTACAAATATATAAATTGCAAATAATTTACCTTTAAATGTATTTAGTCTTGTTGAAGTGGTAGAATCTCTCGGGGGAGTGGGGGGGTGTTCGGGTTCATCCATTTAAGTGTTATAAACTTCAAGGCTGCTGTAAGAAATATTTCTAAGTATTTCTTATTCCTTCCCTCTACACCATTAGGCATTACTCCCAATAGTGCCACCATAGGATCTTGTGGGATATTCTGCTGAAACACTTCTTAAAGAACATCATATACATCTTTCCAAAAGGTTTGTAGCTTAGGACACAGCCAATATATGTGAGTATGGTTTCTAATGTTTGCTCTGTAGTTTCTCCAGCATAATCTAGTGTGTGTGTTGGGCCCATCTTTGAAACTACTGCTGATGTTCGAAAATATCTAGCGATTACTTTCCATTTCCAATTCCCTCCATGTGTTTGAGTTTGTCACTAGGTTTACTTCTGTGCCTATTTCCTTCCAGGTACAGTGGCTTGCAAAAGTATTCATACCCCTTGAACTTTTACAACCATATAAGATTACTCTTGCTGAATATCGTGACCATGCTCTCACCATTTTTTAAACCTTGTATCTAAATTGTTGGGCATAAAAGTCTTCATATGTCCGGTGCTTGTAAGCAGTGAGATTGTTTTAGGCAGTCCAAATGCCGATTGTACTTTTTTCCCCATATTTTTAAGGTAACTGCAGTTCATAGTATTTTATAGGAGCATCCCTAAATGGTAAAATATGTAGGGGCTCCGGGCCACGTGCTTTTTTTCTATATTAAGTCAGCATGTACATGTGGTATTCTGGATCCTCATTAGCAATGGCTTCATCTGTGCAGCCCAAAAGTAATATCTTAAGTTAGGAAGTTTAAGCCCTCACACTGACTTAGATAGTTATGGTATTTTAAGCTTAATTCTTGGGCGCTTTCTTCGCCATATGAACTGAAAAATCAATTTATCCAAATAATCAAAGAAAGACTTCAGGGTTTCAATGGATAACATCTGAAATAAATAAATTATTCATATGTATACTTTCATATACAACCTAATAGAGAGAGAGGGAATGTGGAACATCAATCCAAATCCTTACTAATACACCAAATTATTTTCTTGGAGTTGGCATCATAAAGAATTTGTTTGGAGATACATCAAGATACTTTAATACCATCGTTTGACTATTTACATCCTCTCTGGAGAATTGTACTTTGTGGTACTCTACCACTAATATCCAGTAATTATGTATGCTGAATAATAATCATACTGAGAAATAAGTTTCTTTAGTCTGGTATTGTTGTTGCTTTTGTCAAATATAATAGCATGCCATCTGCATAAATGGATAATTTATGGTCTTCTTTTTTATTTTGATTCCTTTCATGTCATTTTTATCTCTAATGAGCTCTGCTAGTGATTCAATACTAACAGCAAACAAGAGGAGAGAGAGAGAGAGATCAACCCTGTGTAACTCCACACTCTACTGTAAATCTCTCTGATCTGTACCCATCAACTCTGACAGTCGTTTGTGGATCTGAGTACAGTGTTCGAATCTAATGATATAATTATTGCTTATTTTTTCTTTATCCTTTTTGATGGGACATTATATTAAGTAATCATCTATTATTATTGCCATAGTATCTTTTTGTAATAAAACCAATCTGATCAGGATGGATAATTTGCATGATTTATTAATTATTTTAAGTTATTAACCCATCTAGCCAAAACTGGTATTGGAATATGCAAGTCTCCATTCAGTAATGATACTGGCGTATAGGAAGAGTACCGGTAGGTTCTTTACCCTCTTTATGTATTACCATTATGGTTGTTTCTCTCCAGGAGGGGGCCACAACTTTTAATCCAATTGCATGGTGGTATGCTGTTAATAAAAGGGGAGATAGCATGTCTTTAAAGGTTTTAAAAAACTCATTAATAAATCCATCTGGTCCAGAGCTTTTCCTGTTTTTCAGAGTGGACATCATCTGCTTAATTTCTCATTCCTCTACTGGTTCATCTTATTCCTCAGCCGCTGAATCTGTTAATTCTGTCAATTTAACGTGTTTCACACTGTGCATCCTCAAAGCAGGTATCTGAATTCTTGTATAGGGATTTATAAAACTCTGCACAGTATTCTGCTATCTAATCTGGTTTAGTGTGGAATTTAGAGTTCTTGGATTTTATTCTCTGCACTATTTAGGTGATTGCTGTTTTTTTTTTTCACTCTAAATGCCAATAATCTACTTGCTCTATTACTATAATCATATCACTGGTTAGTAAATCTTAAACTTCCCTAAATCTTCTCTGATAACAAACTGTTTAGTTCTCTGTCAGTAGCATTAAGAGTTTTAATAAGACTAGGTTACGTGGTTAGTTTATGTTGTTTATCTAGCACCTTTATTTAATCCTCTAATTCCTGCTGTTTGGCATTTCTTAGCAGATGTAAATCAAATTATGCGGCCTCTGATGTACACTTTAGCACAGGACCAGGTGATGCTCATGGTGAGATATTAGTATTTAGACAATTATTTGGCTGGGTGGTAATAAAGGCCCAATTCAAGAGATGTGTTTAAGTGTTTAAGCATTTTACTCATTTTGGGGAGGGTAGCATCCGATTTGTTTTGTCTATCCATACACTGTGACAAAACCCATTTTAATAAATCCAGGTTCATCTTCATTCGGTGCATATACCTTTATGAAATGTACTTCAGTGCATTTATGAAATGGACAAAAGTATTCAACACACCTTTTAATCATTGAATTCAGGTGTTTCGTGGAGTCACATTGCCACAGGTGTATAAAATCAAACACCTGACCATGCATTCTGCCTTTACATTTTTTATATGTGAAAGAATGGGTGATTCTTAACAGCTCACTGAATTTGAGTGTGGTACTGTAATAGGATGCCACCGTAGCAACAACTCAGTTCATGAAATTTCTTCCATCCAAGATATTCCAGTCATCTGTGAGTGGTATTACTGAAAAGTGGAAGTGTTTTGGAGCCAACTGCAACTCAGACACCCACAAAGTGGAAGACCACGTAAAGTTACACAGCAGGGTCACTGAGTGCTGAGGTGCATAGTGCATAACAGTCACCAACACTCTGCTGTCTCGATAACTGCAGAGCTCCAAACCTCCTCTGGCATTAACATCAGCATAAAGACTATACACCAAATGCTTCATGGCATGGATTTCCATGAACAAGCAGCTGCATGCAAGCCTTCCATCACCATGCACAATGGCCAGCGTCAGATGGAGTTGTGTAAAGTACATGACCACTGGACTCTGGAGCAGTGGAAACATGTTCTGTGGAGTTATGAATCATGCTTCTCTATCTGGGAGTCTGGTGGATGAGTCTGGGTTTGGTGAATGCCAGGAGAACACTATCTGCCTGACTGCATTGTGCAAACTGTAAAGTGTAAGTGTGGGTTGGCCAAGGCCCTTTAGTTTCAGTGAAGAGAAATCTTAAGGTTTCAGCATCCCATACATTTTGTACAATTGTATACTTCTAACTTTGATTGAACAGTTTGGGGAAGGCCCTTTTCTATTCCTGCATGACTGTGCCCCAGTGCACAAAGCAAGATCCTTAAAGGCATGGTTGGGTGAGTTTGGAGTTGAAGAACTTGACTGGCACAAACAGAACCCTGATCTCAACCCCATCAAACGTCTTTGGGATGAACTAGAATGGAGATACGGAACCAGGCCCTCTTATCCTACATCAGTGTCTGACCTCACAAATGCTCTTCTGGATGAATGGGCAAAAATTCCAAAAGACACACTCTAAAATCTTGTAGAAAGCCGTGGAGGGCGTGCGCGAGAGAGAAAGACAGAGCTGAACATCACATTTATGCATCGTTTTAAATTTACTCCAGACGTCACTCCCCGAGACACAATAAGAAAGCAAAATATATCTTTTTACTAAGGAAAATGACAAAAATAGTAACGCACAGTGACTTGGATAAGTAACTTTAATCCAATTACTGGACTGGAAATAGTAACGCGTTAGATTACTTGTTACTGAAAAAAGTGGTCATATTAGAGTGACATCATTGTATATAAGAATAATATAGAAAATAATACAATAAATAAATAAAGAGAAGTGGATTACACAGAGTCTACTCAACATAGTTGTATTATATGCTCTCGTCTTCAAGATAGCCCATTTAAAAGCCTGAATAAAGGAATAATATGGTAATGGTATCTTATTGTCCTTATTCTTAACACAGGATCCCAGGGGACTAGACCTAGTAAAACAGAAAAACAATTCAAACTTGAATGCACTATCATGCTCAGCAAAGTGGTGAGTCTAGTCTCAGGCCGCAAAGTTAACAAGCAGCAAAAGGCACAGTCTATATAGAATCTGACTGTACTGATGTGTGCTAAGATACAAAGCTATCAGGCGCTACTCAGGCCTCCGCAGAACCACTTACATTCAAAACAAATAAGCAAAACTGCATATAATAATAAAACTACTGACAAAATATTTCTCTGGATTACAATACCTAGTAATTTTAAGTGTCCAGTGATGGGTCAAAAAAATAAATAAATAATAAAAATAATAAAAAAATAAA
>JAOVVH010000026.1:18766827-18778149 GCA_028566435.1 Scorpiodoras heckelii | reverse complement strand
GTGCTATATGATGCCACGCAGCTTGTCACCACTTCCACCACATTGTGT
Source organism: Scorpiodoras heckelii (assembly GCA_028566435.1). NCBI lineage: Eukaryota > Metazoa > Chordata > Actinopteri > Siluriformes > Doradidae > Scorpiodoras > Scorpiodoras heckelii. The sequence continues at coordinate 18,778,101 of JAOVVH010000026.1, read as the reverse complement.
TGCATTATATGCTTATATATAAATAAATAAATGAATAAATATATAAATAAATAAATAAATACACTCCTATAGTTATTCCTAGTTATATAAATCGCAAGCTCTGAGCCATGCTGTTCATACAGACAGGCCTATATTATTCTGCGCTTCTATAAGGAGCGCAATATACAGCCTCTTAAGCTTCTAGTGATATTTATAAACTATACATCAGGGGTCGCATTTTAAATGACAGTCTTTGGGCTTAGAAATAATTCACGGCAGGGTTTTTTATTTTCGCCTCTCCCATAAGGGATGATGGTTGGGGGGGGGGGTGTGGGGGGGTGTCATATGCAGGCCTTCATTCTTTTATGAATCGACACCTTTTTCTCTTTGAGCTGTGTGTTATTTGGACTCTGGTATACAGACCCGGTGTCCGGTCCCATGTCCAGACACAGTGCAGTCCAGACCGAGCCTGTTCCTGCGGTTATACATGATGGATCATGTGCGGGAAAAAGCGACTTAATGAAATAAAGTGCGTTATTACATTTTGCGGAGAGAATAGAGGCATTGAGAGGAGAGGAGTGGGGTTAAATATAATGGTATGCAGGGTTATCATTTCGGCGACAAAACACACACACACAGACACAAAGACATGCCTGCAGGTCCATTTCTCCTAAAATGAAAATGCCTTTGCAGTTTGCTAAACGTGCTTCTCTCTGGAGGTCTTCATGCATTTTGCGCAAATGTGTCTGGTGCTGAGAGAGCATTAGAGAATAAAGGGCTACTTTGGTTGACATGCTGAATCTTTGTTCTTTGCAGGAGGATACGACCGGTTTTTCTCTCAATACCCAGACTACTGTTTGAAGAGCAAATTTCTGCCGATGCCCGCGGCTCAGAGCAACACCGAGGCGAGCTGTGCTTCCTGCGCCACTCCACAGCACGACCAGGTGAGATCCTTCACCATCAGCTCTGCTTTCAAGCTCACATCCATGCCTGGGGGAAGTGGTGGTGTTGGTGTTGGAGGGACCAGAAGCGCATTAGCTGGCCTACAGTAACCTGGGCTACACAATGGAGCCTTAATGGTCCATCGATTGGTGTCATTAAGCTCTCATTTTTCCGACCGGTAGCTATATTTACCCGGCTTTGTTTTACTAGGCCATCATTTCCTGGCCTTAGCTTAAAAGCAGGTCAGCGACCTCTAATCAATATGGCTGCTTCCTTTTCCTGCCAAGCGAACATGATAAAATTATAAGGCATATTTTTTTTAAAAAAAGCTGCTGGACGATTGTGAGTTGCAATCCCAGTACTGCCAAACTGCTCCTGTTGGGTCTTTGAGCTCACTGCTTATCCATCACTTGCTCAGGACAGTTGGATTAAACAGTCTGTGAAAAAATGAACCATCTTCAATTAACTGTCAATTAACTCATCAATTAACTGTAGCTTTCCTTGTCATTAGGGTGGTGTTCTCAAGTATACACTTAAAATTTTTTTTTAATATTTTTGGTATATACCTTTTACCTATAAAGGTGCATTTGGTGCTTTATAGTCAGTGCCAGTTTAGGTAGAAGAGATGTTTTTCTCACAGGGTGGCCCTGTGGAGATCCTTCCCTTCCTGTTCCTCGGCAGTGCCTTTCACGCGTCCAAAAAAGACATGCTGGATGGCATGGGCATCTCTGCCTTGCTGAACGTGTCTTCAAATTGTCCCAACCACTTTGAAGGAGTCTATCAGTACAAGTGCATCCCGGTGGAGGACAACCACAAGGAGGACATCAGTTCCTGGTTCATCGAAGCCATTGACTTCATAGGTGAGCTCATGGATTCTAATCACCCGACTTTCCCCTTTCCCAGTAAACACTTTGCATATATATGCAAGCTGACCGGGCAGGTGTTTGAGTAAATTGTTGGAAATGGGTTTCGATCAGCGTTACTGCTTTGCTTTGTTTTTCTTGGCCTCGTGAGTGGCTCCACGTGGATCAGTGATTAACAGACTCATCTGCATTACACAGAACTCTGTTTAGGTTATCCGTGTCACACCCACTGTTTTAATCTCTCATCCATTTCTCTATCCTGAAAGCATCCGCTACATGGGCATTCATTCGTGCTTCGTTGATGGGTGATGTATTAAAAACGGGTAGAACGTTTTAAAATAGTCGAAGATGCCAGAAAGAACTGCCCTTTGCTACTTGTACTGAGGGATGAGTTGGGTTCCTGTAAGGGTGCTTCTCCGGCAAGCAGGGATTTCTGAGAATGTGGGTGGTGGAGAAGAGTGGGGCATCCTCGAGATCCAATTTCAGTGTAGCACACATCATCTGCAACAAAACTCAGTGCTGAAAATGGAGGAGGGGAGGGCTATGTGAGCATGTATGAATGCATCAGAGTGCGGCGCTCAGGGACTGGGGTCTGACTCATCCACCATTCAGCAGCACTCGGTTGCTTCAGTCATTATACGTGTGCCTGTGAAACCTGACGAGACATAAATTTAGTTTTTTTAAAAACGATGCTAGAAAAGAGCCGCACAACAGAGAAACCTTATGATCGATAGATCTTGCAATGATTTTTTTTTTTTTTGTTGGTACCACAAATGACGGAATTTAAATTATGCAGAAGGCTCGCTGTGGTTCTATCGAAGAATGCCTGAAGAAGCAAGAACCAAAATGGGTTCTAAATGCCACTGCTTTAATGAACCTTTTCTGAGACTGTTACCATTGGCCCAATTTGAACATGTATGTAATTTATGTAAATTAAGATCAGATAATTCATAGTCAGGAAGAAAATAATGATTGTTCTATGCTTTTGTGTTGCCACTGATTTCTCACCTCCTAATTAATGACTAGGATCTTGTTAGTAATGGCAGGGTGTCGACGTTTACACGTTCCAGTGGGGCGTAGGGTGTGAAACACACCCCAGGCAGTATTGTTAGTGTGAGAATTGTCCTCCCACCAGAGGTGTCAGTCTGCTTTGAACCACTGATACCTATTAGAGCTATTAGACAGTGCTGGTTTCTTTTTTTTGTCATTGTTCCTTATGACAATTTTCCAGGCCATCAGTTCAGCCCAGCAGTAATGTATGTGCTTAGAGTCTACTGAAACCGAGTACCTGGCTGTTTATATTTAACATAAGAAATTTGATGTTTTCTTTCCCACAGACTCTGTGAAAGACTCCAATGGTCGTGTCCTTGTTCACTGCCAAGCAGGGATTTCACGCTCAGCCACGATTTGCCTGGCGTACCTGATGAAGAAGAAGCGCGTGTGCCTGGACGAGGCTTTCGAGTTTGTCAAGCAGCGGCGCAGCATCATCTCACCCAACTTCAGCTTCATGGGTCAGCTGCTGCAGTTTGAGTCACAGGTGCTGGCCACGTCATGTTCAGTGGAGGCAGCCAGTCCGTCAGCCACTCTGGGCCCTAAGTCTTCCCCATCAACAAGCTCACCCTTCATCTTCAGCTTTCCTATGGGGCCAGTTGGGCCACACGGGCAGCCCAGTAGCCTATCCTACTTGCAGAGTCCTATTACAACCTCACCCAGCTGCTGATAAAATGCTCAGGCCATGAATGGCAAAACCTTTCAGACTGTGGTATAAACAGAGACCTCACCAATGAAGGATACTAGTGTGGACAGTCCCTCCGATGGGGTTCGAAGAATCACCCAAACAACTAGAAGTTTGATTGGTGGCTGGTTGGCTGGAAAGGGATCTCCAGTAATCAGTCTTGAACTTGACAAAGAGAAGAATATCAGAAGAATGAACTTGTTCATCTGTGAGGGCAACGCATCTCGGGTTCTTCCAAAGCCCTGCTGTGTGGTTTGGTAGTGTGGGTTGAATGAAAGCTGTGGGGGGAGGGACACACATCGCCCTTTCCTCATGGTCTCACTTCCTGACAAAGAGCAGTAGGCCCTTCAGCTGTGGCAGGTGCTGCACACTGTGTCTGGGACTGTGGCTTTCTGTTATGGTCATCCTCCTTTTCTCAGTCAGAAATAAAATGACAGAGCTTCTCCAGCACAGACTGTATCTGCTCATGGTCAGGGGTTTCATGAAACATGTCTCATTGTTTTTTTTCGGTCAGTGCCTTGTACATAGAAGTTACAGGCCACAGAAGGGCCTGTTTGGGCAATCGTATCCTGCACATGATCTACCAGTGTGGGACCAGATCTATGATGGGAGACGGACAGGCAACTCTTGACTGAAATGTTTCGACTTGCAATATGTCTCCGTATCTCAACCGAAACAGAGCAATAACATCTCCCTGCCTCTTCCCACTTGCCACCAAAGCACTGTTGTGTTTCACATGTCTATCACACTGTACAATCATGCTCTTGATGTCTTAGGTTCTGTCTCTAATCATTTGTTGTACAGTAACAGGGCTGGGCGTTATTTCTGCTGTATGCATTGAAGATGGAACGGCTGTATGATGAATTCTCCCAAACTGAATGTTCTCATATTTAAAAAATAATAATAATTTTGGTACAGATTTGTTTTGTGAAGGGATTTTGCTCAGTCACTTTGATAGGTCTAACCACTGTAACCTTTATTTCCTATGTAAATGTGGTTCCGTTAGTGGCTACATCTCTTGCTGCTCTGTATGACTAAATATATAAGATGAGTGAAGATGGAGATGTCTGCAGTCTTCTGAACGTTTATGTTTAGACACCGCTCAGTACGGGACTCCACCTTTGAATTCTTCAGCTCACCTAGAGTTCATCTCAACATTGAATTGGGGGTTTAATCGTTTCACTTTTCCCTGACACACACGTGGGCACCTTTTTTTAAACGAGCACTTTTAAGTGATGCAATATGCTGAGGTTTTGTTTTGCACATGACCGGAGTAGATACAACAGCTGAATACTGTGCGTTTGTTACGCCCTTATAGCTTTACTTTGTGTGTCCATGTAAATTCCATGGTCTTTCACCACGTCACTGATGAATGCAATACTTTTTACTGTTTCTGTCAACCGAGACGTTTAGACTGCCAGTGGCAATATCAGTCAGTTCGATTTTTAAAATGATTTGTGTATGTACATTTTATTTATTCCTTGACTTCCACTGTCAAATATAACAGCGTTCTTTAACGAAAGTCTGGTGTTCTTCATTAATACATTTTCATGTTCTTAAACGATTCGTTGCATAAAATGGACTCCCTGCACCCCCTTGTGCAGTCAGTTTGAAAGTGCAACTTCAGTGAAGGAACCCGTTGTCCTGAATATTTCAGCACAAGTGCAGGTTTGTTCATTGTGAGACGTCGAGCTTCACCCTAGCAACAAAGCAAAGATATCGGACTGCATTCAAACTGTACAATATGAATCAAAAATACTTAAGGTTTACTAAGCAAAGTGCCAGCAAAACAGCACAACATACTGAATAGCTGGATGATGTAGGATATGATATGTCATTTCCAGGTAAACTCTGCCTGGCTGCAAAATGTTTGAGAACCCTTTGGATAGAGGTCATCATTTTGGTTTGGGAAGTATAGTTGAGACATAAAGAAGATAAAACACACCCCCTAAACCAGAAAGACAGTTTCTTTCCAGTAAGGTTTATTTCAAACACATTTAACAGATAACAGCATTAAGCCAGTGCCTACATCAAATCACCCATAACATTAAAACCATTCCCAGGTGAAGTGAATAGCATTTCTTTATTACAGTGGCACCTGTCAAGGGGAGATAGTAGGCAGCAAGTGAACAGTTCTCAACGTTGATGTGTTGGAAGCAGGAAAAATGGGCAAGCGAAAGTTGTCCAAGGAAGGACAAATGATGGACCGGTGATAGTCTCATAAGCTCCCAAAATCGCACTGATGTGCACGGGTAGTGAAGACGTCTGGTCGGATTCTTACAGAAGAGCTACTGTAGCACAAATTGCTGAAAACGTTAATGCTGGTTATGTTAGAAAGGTGTCAGTTTGCAGTGTAAATGGTGACCCCTGTACACCACTGAAAGCACCTACAATGTGCATGTGACCATCAGAACTGCAGCGTGGAGCAAACGGAAGAAGGTGGTTTGCTGAATCATGTTTTCTTTTACATCATGTGGACAGCCAGGTGTGTGTGTGTCGATTACCTGGGGAAGAGATGGCATCAGGCTGCACTATAAGGAAAAAGGCAAGCTGGAGGATGCAGTGTGATGCTCTGGGCAATGTTCTGCTGGAAATCCTTGGGTCCTGGCGATTAATGTGGAGGTCACTTTGACATAGAACACCTACAGTACCTAAACATTGTTGCAGACCATTTGCATGGTCTTCATGGCAAAAGTATTAGTTTATGGCAGTGGTCTCATTCAGCAGGATAACGTGCACACTGCAAAAAGCACACCTATAGAGGTCTTGTGGAGTCCATGCCTCGATGGGTCAGAACACGTTTAATGGCACTTGAGGGACCTACGGTATGAGTCAGGTGGTTTTAATGTTGTATTTGATCAGTGACATCTCATACATCATTCTATGGAGTACAGCCTGCTGATTTAGGTATTTCAGACGGACAGTCTGTCAACAATTCCTTATTAATTAATAGGATGATAATCCTATCTAAAATTACACATAACATCTTATGTGTAAGGACACCTAATAACATATTAACACCTACTAACATCTTATTTCACAATGTATCTTCCCCTGCAACCTTTTAGATACTTTAGAACATGTTCTGCTAAGACAAGTAGGTTTTCATCCATAAAACATCTTAGAAGTCTTCTGGAGGCTTCTCATGCACTCAAATGTTTTCAAAGTTCGTTTCTCTTGGTGTTATGGACACTGTAAATGAGTGAGAAAATACTGATTGCTCTGTGGGCCAGGTATTAAAATTCATTTCGCCTTTAACACTTCTGTCTGCTGTGGAAATAAGTCCCAGTCTGATTTCCTGCTTCAAATGAAAACATTTCTACATACAGAGTCAAATCTCCAGACTCATGGTTCCACTTTGCACGAGTCTTCGTGGCTTGTTACGGTTTATCCAGGAGTCCTAAAAAATACATTTCTATTAATATTAACAGCAAAATGGTTAATTAGCTTCATCAAACCGCTGACACCTCATTATGCATATCTTTTTTTTTCCAGGGAAGGTGTCCTGACTGTGTTTGTAAGAGGCCTGATTATACCAGCACCCCCCTGTCTGAGTGTGATGATAATCAGCCATAATGTGCAAACAATTCAACCCACTCGCTAAGTAACAGGAAGTCACTTTCGACCGAATCCTCACACCTGCTGTGCAATCGGCTCAGATCAGATCAGAAGAATGCCGTATTTCCATGGAACAGGAGAGGAAGTGAGTCACAAGCCCACTGCGGTGCTAAAAGGGAGACGGACGACAAACCCAGCACGAGCACATATGACATTTGTACTTTATTAAGACTGGTTTACATGATTTAGGAGTGTTCAGTTAGTCTGCTTGTGGTAAATAGCTCATCACATTCTGATTAAAGTATAATTAAATAAAAAGAAATAACAGGAAATAATTCGATTCGAGTGAAATCAGTGAAGTGGCTCAAGCTGGGAGGTGAAAAAAAAAAAGTTTGTGCCCTTTTCCACCAACATGGTTCTGGTGTGCAAAAAAAAAAAAAAAAGACAACAAAATGAAAAACCCTACTCTGTACGTTTCCACAGCAGGCTCTCCGTTTTGTCCCAGCACTAAAACGCTGCTGGGCTAGACCCAAATCCCAGCAATGTCAGACTGCTTGTTGCCATGACAACCCCAAGTTATTTAAATAAGACGTGAACAGACGTGAATGGTGTTGTTTTTAAATAATTACATCAAAATTTATATCACAAGTATGAATCATCAGAATCAGATCTCCGAACCAGACAGCACTCCTACTTGAAAAACCGAAGACTTCATTAGAGCAGTTTGGCCGAAAGAAACGTAAATGTGCATCCATCTTGCATGTAATTATTGTCTAGGATAGGATCTGTACTGTTTATAGATGCTGAAAGATTTGACCTTGAATGGTAAAATATGTTCTCAAACAATCCTACGCAGTTATTTTTTTCTCCATTAGGAAACTCCTACACTTGGTCAAGTTATGTAACAGTTCACACCTTTAAATGGTGAAAAACGTGGGCTGTTTTTAAAAAAAAAAAAAAATGCTGATTCCCTGTACAGCACCAGTACTGTGTTGGTGGTAAAGTGGAATTCCATACACCCCACTTAAAGTGACTGGGGAAAAAAAAACAGTAACCCTGCAGCCAAACAGACCTCTCCAGGGGCATGTTACATCCAAACTGTTTTACACAAGCTGTGAATATGCATCAGTGATGCTGAAATGTCAGTGGTGTCTCAGAGGAGAAGCGTCTCTGCGACAGATTACGCTGGAATGAGACTGAATACACAGATCGCTCTGCTGTCCTCCGAAAACCAAAGGACACCCGAACTGTTACAGAAAGCAGGCAAAGTGATCGGAGAACAGCAGAGAAAAAGCTCTACTAATAAAGCCGCACTTCATCAGCAAACAAGGACACAGAGAGGAGAGCTTTTACCAAAGCACTGATCCATCACAATCATTAGAGGAAATGATTGTTTTTCGTGAATGCCATTTCTTGGTTTCATTAGAATATTTTAAACCCTGCGTAAAAGTGCAAGTCTTTTAAAACGATGCATTTTTATAATCCGGACAGGATAACGGAAGTGATATGTCTGACTTTTTTTTCTCTGCAAAGTCAAAAACAAACAAACAAACAAAAAATCCCAAGTGTTAAACATTTTGCTAGTAAAGGCTCAAACTGGAGATCTGGGTTTCAACTTAGTGTCCAACTTCCAAAAGGCTTTCACAACAATTCTTACAAAAAAAAAAAAAAAGAAAAGAAAAGAAAAGGTGTCAGAGACGTGAGGCTCCGTGGAACATAATTACGGACAAAAAAAAAAAAAAAAAGTAAGGTCCCTTAGAGCGTTAATGGTGATGTGGTCCATCTTGTAGTGCGTTAGGTTTAAAATAATTCACAATAAAATGGTTTAAGGACAGAGGGAAAAAAGGGGAAGAGAAATGGGTACTGGATTAAACCAGTATTAAATGAAAAAAAAAGCTATGGCCATTAGGTCACTTGTCTTAGATTAGATCACATCTTCAGCCCTCATCCCTCTGACCTGTGAGCTCTGACCCAGGTAAGCACCCACCCACACACACACACACACACACACACACACACACACACACACACAGATGAGGAGGGTTTGCGCTGCAGGTGACAGCCGTGTGCGATGAGAGACAGGCGGGAGGGGGGTCAGATGTGAGGCTGGATCAAGACGAGGATGCGCCGGAGGCCAGAATGTGTGTGAAGGAGTGTGTAACAGTCTGAGCAGTGTGCACGAGCCGAGCGCCGGACACTCAAGACTTCTGTTCTGCTGCGGCCGGCGGCTGCGCCGTGCTCTCCGGCTTCACGATCTGGTATGTGATGAGGTACTCCGGGTACGCCTGTGTAAAAAAAAAAACCAAGACGGCAAACAGTGAGCGACTGAAGTTGATGCACGTGATGATGAGTATTTTTCCAGACACAGCTGCTGGCTCTAGCATAATCACATGCTGCCTTTACAGCGTCAATCGACTGCACTGATACACTTCATAACACCCGACATACATCATCAAGCTGCAGTGGATCCCCTCATGCTGCTTCATAGATATATTAGCTAGCAGGCTACATTATGAGCCAACTTGGATGCTTATCTTGGCAGCAAGTATTGTTGACACTGGCTCAGTTTAGTTGATACGGGGTTGATGAAACACCCTGGGATCCTTTACCTGTCCGGATATGAACAGCTGGGCTGCTGGGCTCTTAAATAGTTTGAGGGAGAAAGGTTATATAACCTGAACACACATCCAGAATATTATTATTATTATTATAACTACTACTACCACCACCATTACCAGCTTCCTCCTCCACCTCCATCTGCGCTCTGTCTGCTCCCCCTAGTGGCAACTGGGTCCTACATGCAGCTGAGCACTTAGCCCAGGCCATAAGACACTGGACCTGGTCAGTCACTAGTTGCCATGGCAACAATCTCCTGTAATCCTGAGAGCTACAGAGCTCCAATTTACACCTGCTCATTTAATGCATCTTGTATCTGGGGACTGGCTCCTGATAAGATTTTAACTACACGCATTTTTTGAGATTTACTGTTTTAAGACTGTAAATCAACTTATAACAACTTCACAGACAACTTCCTGTGGGGTGTGAGCCAATTTTTTTCAGGGTTCTATGCAATGTGTGGTTGGCGCAATTTCAAAAATACTCTTTTTAATGCTTATGCAAGGCTTTAATTTCAGCCGGTCATTATAAGTGTCTGCTTTTGTATATTCTTTATTAGCAGTATTATTATTACTACTACTTTTATTAAGTATTTTACTTGCATACTATCTCTCATTTTAAATCTACAATGTGGCGTTTTTTAATAATCCTCTTATACCATAGCAATCTGTTGACAGTAAAAATAAAGCAGTGACCGACGTGTTATTTTGAGTCACCTGGGTGGTCTGAAATGCTGATTTACGGTTTAAACTTAAATACATCTCAATTTCCTATGTAATCACACTACTAGACATTTCTAAATGACTTTTGTGACTCAAAACCTGCCATATTCATCAGCTGTGTTCAAAGCAGGGCCTTTTAAATATTCCTCTCCAAAAAGTGACCTCTGACCTGCTCGCCTCTGTAGATGACGTACTCGGCGTAGGCCAGGCCGTTTACGCTGGGCCGCCCGATGACGGAGTGGTGCCCCGGAGGAGCGTGTGCCATTTTCATGGCGCTGAACTGCAGGAAGGATTTGCCCAGGGTCACGCGACAGAACAGCATCTGCCTGCACATCACAGGAAGTACACAGTGATGACAAGCCCACAGCGCCATCCGCTGATTATTTAAGCACATGGCTAGTAAGAGTTGCTGTACCTGTGGCAGACGTAGCACGAGCGGTCTTTGTGTGTGGGGCAGCCGGTGCCACCGCCGATGCCGTAAACATATTGGTTGCTCTTTGAGGAATTCTCAGCGAAGTAGATCCCCGCACCGAACATTCCCCCAATGTAGGCGTGTCTCTCGTCAAAACCTTTGTGGATGATGGCGTTAATAAAGGGAGAGCCTGTGTGCAGGGAAAAGAAAAACAGCTGAGGTTTGCCAGAAGGCTGAACACCACGTTTGGAAGTCACTCCTCTTTCTAAATTCTGTCTGATATTTTATATATTCATACATACATATACATACAGTACCAGTCAAATGTTTGGACACACCATTAATTCAGTGTTTTTTCATTATTTAAAAATTTTCTGCATTGTAGATTAACACTAAAGTCATCCAAACTATGAAGAAATACATATGGAATTATTTAGTAAACAAAAA
>JAOVVH010000026.1:18727412-18738438 GCA_028566435.1 Scorpiodoras heckelii | reverse complement strand
TGTCTTGGAGAATCTGCCACGGCTCTTCTGGAGACTTTGACTGTCACACTTACTTCTTTTTTTGCATGTAAAACCCATCAGCCTTCTTTTTGTTTTTGTCTGAAAAGTGCTCTGTTATGTAATGTGTTGCTTTCGTTACTGACATACAAACATTTCTGTGAAACATTTCAGCTTTTGTTGGAAAAGTAATGTTAGGAAATTGAAAACTTTTTTGTACTGACATACACAGGATTTAGTGTTCTAAGAGTCAATAGAGTCATGTTCTTTAATCCTCAACCATTATTTTCAGAGATGCTTTGTTAGAGGTCGTCTCTTACATAAACACCGGACCTCATTATTATTAATGGAAACGGTGAGAGAGGACATGAGAACAACAGCTCCACATTCTTCTGCTCATATGAGGTGAGAAATTAAGTGCTGAGCAGGATGGGCGTGTGTGTATGTGTGTGTGTGTGTGTGTGTGTGTGTGATCAGAGGAGACGTGCGAGTAATTGCACTAGTGATGTGTTCTAGCGCTGTTATAGAAAAGACAGGCCAGATGGCCCATGATGTGATGTGATGCACGACGATCACTGATTTCAGTGAGCGTGAGCGTATGTGTGTGTGTGTGTGTGTACCTTGGCCCCGTGTTTTTGAAGAACCTCCAGGATGTCGTTGTGAGCCCTCTCAGCTGCCACATGCAGAGCAGTCATGAAGCTACACAATTAGAAAGACAGAAAAGAGTGACATTAATGCATGTAAACGCAGCATCCACAAATGACATCTTATAAGCTTATTCGTCATGGAATTTAATAATCCCATCAGATCATGTAGGTGAATTTTGAAAATATGACTTAAAAAACCTAAATGGAGGTGTCAATGGCAAGAAAAAAACACTCCCTTACATGATATAAGGAAGAAATCTTGAAAGGAGCCAGACCGAAATGAGAACCAATGCTGTTCTGCATACTAAGTATACTAAGTGTACTGAATTCATGAGCGGATCGTAAATAAGTACAAATCTACAAAATATACCAAATAACGTTTGGGGGGAAAAAGACGAAGACAAGGGAAAAGGAGTCTGTTGCAGCAATTTATCTGTACAAATTTACATATAAACATAATAAAATAAAAACAAATAACAACATCAAATGTTACATCGCTCAATTATGCTTCTTTATTCATCACTCTTTTCTTTCCATGTATGTGAAAAACAGCTGTATATCTTTCTGTCTTTTCTTCCTAATCACTTTTAAATCATCAGGATGTTTGCAACACAACAGTTTCAGAACTTTGTGAAAATATCTGAACAGAAAAGGAGATATTTTAACCTTAGTCTTATAGTGAAAATGACAGGAACAGCAAGTATGAGATAACATTTTCAAATAACATTGTAAAAAATGTTCATAAAATGAAAAAAATGAAAAATGTTCAAAATACATCAAGTACAGAACATTCAAATTCCTCATTGTACTCACTCTTTGTTCTTTTCGTTGACGTTGGCGCCCTTCCGCAGCAGAAGCTCGGTGACCTGCTTCCTCTTCGGGTGAGGCGAAGCAACGGCACAATGCTGCGATAACAACATGGTCTAATATCACCAAAATGCCATTCAAGTAAAAACTCTAATCACATCATGTCAGCATTTGCAGAGCAAACACGTACCCAGTCTGTATTTGAAAAACCCGTAAATGCCATTCTGACAAACAAACTCTAATTACTAAGTAATTAACTTAATACAGGACATGAGGCTAATGCAGCGAGCATAAGAAAAGCTTATGTGCAAACTAAAGTTATAGTATTTGGACATATCATATGAAGATTTTATTTTAAAAAAGTTATACAAATGAACTTCATATGCTTAAATGGTGACTTCTATACTCGCTAGGATACATTTATAATGCGGGGTAGGGGGATGGGAGGGCGGAGCTACTGCTCATATGCTTTAGTTAAGCTGCAGACACCAGAAAGGCGTACTTTCTTCTTATTCAAGAAGGACAAAGATATTATATACATAAACTAATAATGAAGTGTGCATGTCAGTGTTTCTAGTGTCTTAACTAAAACAGATGAGCAGAAACACCTTTGTAAATTCACAAAACACCTCTCTCAATTCGGGACGGTTCAGTCAACACCAGTTCAGCAAGTGACGCCAAATTAGCACGGCTGCTCACAGCATGAACAGTCAACAGACTAGCACTTAGTTGACTTGAAATGAATGATGCTGTATATTAAACTATTTGCTTTAGATCCATCAACATACAAACATATCAACTTGTTAAATCTGTCTACGTCAGTCATCGCATTTGGCTGGCTAGCTTGTAATTCTGAGTTCCGACTTCCCATTTCGACAAGGTAAATCTAATGTAGCATTCCTAAGGGAAAGTGGACGGGGCTTCTACAAGGTTCGAGTTATCGAAAAGGTATTCATGTCGATTCTCATGTCATCTGAGGGGAATAAAAGAAGAGAGAACTCACCAGAGCAGTCTCGTGGGTCTGCGGGTGTTTGAAGTTGATGATCTCCAGAGCAAGAGTCTTCTTCACTTTGGCCATGTCAGCCTCCCGCGCCGCCTGGAGCAGTGAGTGACCTTTAAACTCATCTGAAAAGTAGCAGAACAAAACGAGGTAGTAGCGAGTGCAGAGATGACAAGGGAGAGGATTTAAATGGGAAAATTTCCTGTCATGTTTGGGTTTCTGACACCATCTTAAATCAAGACTCAGCTTTTATCTTAGGGCCTTGAGCTGCACTTTGTTCTTGAAAGGATGTTCAGACAAATTGCCAGTGAGCTCAGGTTGTCGTTTTTTTTCTCTCACTCCACTTCACTAAAAGACCACCCAATGGTGTCGTTTAATCAGAATCAGAAGGTGTAGTGCGAGAAGCTGACCTAAGGAATTCACAAGAAATTCACCTGGGAGATAAATAACCTGCGCTGCTGCTGAGTAGGAACCCCATCCAAAAAGGAATCAAATAAAACGTAAGTGAAATAGTTTCTGCTGATGGATGCTGATTTGGTTTTTGAGATCTAACAACTGCTCTATTTCAGTGTAAAGTTTATGGTTGACAAAGACGGCCCAATGCCTTAATGGTCCATCCGTCGCAAAACCAGTGCAAAAATGGATCAAGGTTAGTATCATTCGTTTGCACTGTACAGAATGAAACAGGAAGCAGCAGGAGAAGAATAAGAAGAGTAATGTGCTCACAGGTGAGTCTTTCTTTGAGCTCGGGTGTGGGGGCCATGTCCACCGCGCTCTTGCCGTGACAGTTGACAAGCGTCGGATCGGCCCCGTGGCTCAGCAGGAGGGAACAAACCTCCACTCGGTTCTTGGATGCTGCCTCGTGCAGGGGGGTGAACTGCCACAGGTCCATGGCGTTCACACACGCACCGTGCTAAAGACAAAGACACAAACACAGGGAATAAAACTCTGCTCATGCTTGTGTGTGTGTTTTTCTGACCGAAATTAAGATCTTGAGTAACAGTAGAGGACATTGAAGTTATTTTAGAGGCAGTACAAACATGGGATACAAACGTGCCTTATTGCTGTGAATTGCTGAACGAGGCGATACAGGCTACATCCTCAAAGCACATGGGATTTAGGAAGCTGTGTCTTACGGAGGTTTGTGTCTTTCCACCTTGCTTTGACCAAACTCACAGGCCTGTGTGTGCTGCTGGTTTTGCTTTACATGCCATCGCTAAATCATCCAGTATCCAGTCAATATCAGCGAAAAGCACTAGACTAGTTATCAGAGGAAGGAGTCTGATCTGATTCTGTAACAAACTTATCCTGATACTTGGCAGAATTGCTTGTAGAAATGCTTAAATAACCTAAAGTAGCATAAAGTAGGTCAGGCAGTAAT
Organism: Scorpiodoras heckelii; assembly: GCA_028566435.1. Lineage (NCBI taxonomy): Eukaryota > Metazoa > Chordata > Actinopteri > Siluriformes > Doradidae > Scorpiodoras > Scorpiodoras heckelii. The sequence continues at coordinate 18,734,606 of JAOVVH010000026.1, read as the reverse complement.
TAAGCTGACTGTAAACTTCAAGTCAGGACTGGGCTATATGACTAAAATATAACACAATATACAGGTTTGGTAAGTGCTGTGGTATAAGGGGAATAAAACACTTCAGGACGTGCAGTTATAGGAAAACATTCATTCATTCATTCATTCATTATCTTAACCGCTTATTCCTGTTTCCAGGGTCACGGGAGAGCCGGTGCCTAGCCGGTGGCATAGGGCGCAAGGCAGGATCAACCCTAGACAGGGCGCCAATCCACCGTAGGGCACATGTACACACACATTCATACACACAATCACACACTAGAGGCACGTTAGAGACACCAATTAACCTAATATGCATGTCTTTGGACTGTGGGAGGAAGACAGACCCCACACAGACAGGACCCAGACCACTCCACCCGGGGATTGAACCCGGGACCTTCTTGCTATGAGGCGACAGCGCTGCCCAGTGCACCACCGTGCCGCCCCAGAAAATAATCAACATGGATTATTTTGCCGATAACAACAAGCCCGATCATGTGCTATTCCCTAAACAAAGTTTACACAATAACACTGAAAAGAAACAAAAAGGAAAAAAAATGCAAAAATAATTTCAAAATACAAAAAAAAAAATAAAAAAAAAAACCCCCCACACACGAGCTGCTCCTAATCAGTTTGTTATAAAAACTGATAGCAGCAATATCTGAGAAAAGTGAATGGTGGAAATTTATTCCAATATCAATATTATATTATATTGAACAACAAGGACTGGAAGGACTTCCTTTTCTGGAAAATGGGGTTTGCATTATATTAATTCAATTCAATTCAATTCAATTCAAGTCAAGTCTATTGCCTATCTGGAAAAGTCATGAGAATGAAATTCTCGTGCTCTGTAGGGCTTACTCATGGGGATGATGGTTCAAGATCAGCTAGAGTGGGATCTCAGATAAACAGTAGGACCCAGTTCAGTTGCATTCCAGCCTTCTCATTGCCCAGACGTTAGTTTTTGTGAAACCCTCCTGAAGTGCCTCATCACTGGAACAGTGCAATAGAGTATGGAGCAAATGTTATATGGTTTATCAAGAGAAACCCAATTTCCTGAGCAGAGTGACCACAGGAGATGAATCATGGGTATATACTAGTTTCATAAATCTGTGTGGAAAATATCAAAAAAGCTATTAAATTACGGATATTTGCACACTAATGAAAATGTATGCGTGTGACCTGCAGAAGGAAAAAAAAAATCTTTATGAGAACTAATAAGAAATGCCCCTCAAAACACAGTACAGTAAATTCCTGATCGATTAAAAATAATTTGGTGCCATGTGAACACAACTGCACAAAATGAACTAGGTTTGGAAACACACCAACATCTCAACATACCAAAGTCAACATACAAAAGGGATTAATAAGATCCGAAGGCACACAGAGACCTGCACCCTGATCCACACTGCTCGAGCAGCTGCATAATATATGACCTCGCAAAGACGACAGATGAGAGGAAGATGAGCTGTAAGTATCAGCCTTAAGCCTCTCTGCTCCGATAACCCTGCCGACACGTGTTAACCACAAAGCCGCTGCTGATAACAGGATTTTTAATTGTCCTTTTGATCCCTTACACAGCATCTTTTAATGGGATGTGGAGTTAAGCAGGCGAGGCACATGCACTACAGGCTTAAGCAGATATCGTTAAGGAGCTGGTGATGCTCTTGGGGAGGAGCTGCTCTTTGTGGACCGCCAGTTAAATCCTCTTACACCACAGGGCTACTGAATTCTGGATCCCGATGGGTCGGAAGGTGTAGATTAATTTTCTGTTTCTATAGTAACAGCTCATAGATATGAACTGTTCTGTGAAGGGAAGGAGAAGGAGTCTCCAGTGGTAGTGCTTCAGAACAGCCAGAGGTAAAGCTGTAACCGAGATTTCCGACACATCATCAGGACAAAAGGAGTTTATACTTTGCAGTTACTTGGTGCAAGTATGACACGTTTAATTCATGCCAAAGCTATTAATTAATTTAATGATACTGATATGATTAAAATCCATGATTGCCTTGTATTCTGTTGATATAGTAAGACAGGGGCACACTCCAAAGAGCGGAAGGCATTCAATGGCAGGAGATGTGAAATGGCACAAGAAGCTCCAGATTCGATTGCCTTTAACTGGCCCTGAGCAGCTCATTTTACACTTCAGTTTTTTTTTTCTGCGTGTTGAACATTGCAACCTGCATCTGAGCCCTGAAATTAGCAAACTGAATATCAGAAAACTGTATTACTCAATCTCAATATGTAAACACTGAAAAACATTCGAATACAGATGCTTGATTTTAAAATATAAGACTCATGAACCTCAACAGAAAAAAACATGAACCTCAACAGACCTGTGGTTTTCAACCTAATATATTTCACTACAATGAAGGTAATGGTTTCTAATATTCTATATTAAGAATTCAATTGCTTTTAAAATCTTTTTTTTTTATACAAAACTTTTTAAAAAAAGTTTTTTTTCCCTGCTACAAAACCCACTGGACTGTGCTTCACAATTCAGATGGACCCGAAGGTCTTTATTAAGGCAAATAAGTGCAATGTTCTCCAATGGCCAAGTAAATCAGCTGACCTGAATCTAACTGAGCATGCAAGAGAGCTGAAGTAAAGGTCTGACAGAACATCACCAGTCTGTTGGTGTCTGTGGACTCCAGACTTCAGGTAGACTTTTACTACAAACGATTTGCATCCAAGTATTAAATCTGACAAATTTCATTTCTAATTAGGATAGTCTGTCTCTTTACTGTTGGTCCCTTGAAAGGGGCACGTATATATATAGGGGCTGTACATCATACAGTGCTGACCTGATCTGGATGATAGATACCGTCAAAATAAAGCTGAACGTCTGCACTTCAAACTCATTTTCATTTAATTCCACCTTCTACGTACTGTGGTAAAGAGCTAGAATAACACGACGCATCAATGTCCAGATATTTATGGATCTCATGCTGCTTCTGATCATGTTGCATACACCGCCATGACATGAGGTTACCAGTTTTACAGTTACATTGCAATTAATTTTTTTTTCCAGCTGACCAAATATTGATTTCCTTTAGCCTATGAATCACATAAAATGTGATTTACTTCAGAGTATTTTCCTTTATGTACAGCAATTAGCTGGTAAGTTTTACTGAGTGTCTTTGGAGAATCTGCCACAGCTCTTCTGGAGACTTTGTCTGTCACACTTACTTGTTTTTTTTTTGGTTGTTGTTGTTGCATGTAAACCCCAGCAGCCTTCATTATGTTTCTGGGCTGAAAAGTGCTTATGTAACGTGCTGCTTTCTTTAAGGACAAGCAGACATTTTTCACTGGAAAAAATAACGCTTGGAAATATAAAATCCCTGTACTAGAAAATTGGCTAAGACGGTTGCAGGATTTCGAACAGTGATGCTCACCTAAGCGATGTTAGTGCGAGTTCTTTACCTTAAGCAGCAGCTCTGTGACTTCGTAGTGGCCGTAGGAGCAGGCGTTGTGCAGAGGGACGAGGCCACTGAGCAGGAAACAGAACGCAGAGTAAAAAACACCACATTTCCAAGTCCATTTTACAACCCAGACATTTTAAAAAAAAAAAAAAAAACAGCCACATTTACATCTCACTTTAACATGTAATCTGTATATAGATGTAAATATCCATCTAAGCAAAGGCTCTGACTGCTCTCACTGTTACGTTTCGGTTTATATAGGTCTTATCATCATGCCCTTATGCTAATAATGTAGGAGGGAATGTCAGAGAAATCACACGGAGATTGTAGGAGGAAGGATTTTACTGCACAAAATCTAAGAACCGTTAAAATAAGCTGCAACTGGGGTCTGCGAAGGCACTACATGGGTTTAACATGTACAAAATAATCTGATAATCCGATGTACGTTATAATACGATGTAATCAGGAGTCTGTTCTAATCATTGACATATGATGATGATGAAGCAGAGGTGTATGTGATTATGGGGAAATGAGTCAGACTAATATTCAAAATTTCCCTTAAGAGGTTGCTACAAATAGTAAATGCAATAAACTGAATACATTTTTCCTGTAGCAAGACATCAGTGGATAATCAGTCGCTCTGAAGCCACACCGGTGGTAAATAATCCACTATTTGTCACCTCAGAGGCTCAGTGATGTGTTGCATAAGCAGATTAATGAGCACTTAATCTGTTCACTAGCAAAGCAGAAGACTCAGATTATTAGTGTGCATGTAAGAGCACACACCTAGCAATCAGATACACATGTGCACATCAGAAGGGCTGGACGATCGATGAAGCACTTTTTTTTTTTTAACTTAGAACCGAGATCAGGATCCTCTCTGATGATTCTCTAAGCACGTTTGGGAGGAACGATACGCTGCCTCCGATTTATCATTAAACATCTGTACCTTTCTCACTACAAGTAGGCGTTTGGATCATTTTCACATTCCCTCACCCCTTTCCCCATGCTGTTTCTCCCCTTTTTATGTCTGTAGACTCACAGAGGTTAAGGTTTCTATGAGAGCTCAGACTGTACAACTGTATAAATCTCTATGCTCAGAGATCACAGTGAATAAGGAGGATTAGTGACTATGTTTTACATGCTAATGAAATACGACCGTTCTTAAATTGAACTGTTAATCTGATGCAGAATGGAGGAGAAGTGTAGTCAGATCTTTACCCCTTGTCCTTCGCGTGCACGTCGGCGCCATGCTGCAGGAGGAGCTGGACGATTCGGACTCTGTTGTACCCCGCTGCCAGGTGTAGTGGTGTCGACTGAAAGGAACAAAAAGAAGACAGTTTTTGTTTTTTTTTTGTTTAATCATGAGGTGTTGTAGATATGAACATTCACTACGACATAAAGCAGCTCTCTATGACGAGTTATCACGGCTGTTACCGTGCAGTCTGGGGGCAATTTCAGCAGCCCAGTGCGCAAATAAAGCACGTTTTCAGTCTCCAGTAAGACATAACCTCCTCTGGCTTCCTCACTGGTCCCTGTGTAAACTGACTCAAAGTCAGCGCTTGTAGCTGCTTAACACAGGCTTAATACAGGCTACAACCGTGTTAAGCAGCTGCTTCAAATCAGTTATTCTTCTGTTCAAAAGCTGCATAACCTAACAGCCGAGCTTCCAAAGCCATCCAGGTTTAGCTGAAAAGAATTCTGAAGGATGAATGTGCTAATGTCCTGATGAACACACCGCACTGGAAATAATTAGTGCAACTACAAAGACTCGAAAACTCCCATTTCCAACTTCAGCCTTAGCTGAACTCGTCTCCCTCTGAGCATTGGGTTAATGGAGAGTGAATCATCCACAAAGCCAGAACGCTGAGTAACAGGAGCAGATCCCTCTTTAGCTATTAATCGCTGTATCGTGCTAATATTGTTTACAGGCTTGCATTAGACGGCATTATTTATAGCTGATCTGGTCTAACGGGACGGACAAATCTAATGGGACGGACAACGTATACATACACACTGTGGCCAATAACGTTCGCTCAGACCTGTGTTTTACTTAAATGGCATGCTTGGATGATTAGATTTTAAAACATCATGTCAAAAAGTCTTAAATCCTCACTGAACAACTTGCACGGGAATAGTTATAATTATAACAGTTCCCTACATTATCCTGATTGTGGTGCAGTGGGATTTCGCTTCACCTCTACACCTAAAGAGAGCGATGCAGCAGCTCTTTAGTCCCACACGTCTTCACCTGTAGACTCTGCTCAAACTGATCAGCTCCCAAACTTTCATTCTACTAACGTGTCAGTGCCCATGTGCTCATCACAGACGGACGGCTAATGTAACTCTGATGCTGAGGAAAGAGTGACAAGTTACGGATACAGGACCAACACGTGTCACGGCACTGGGGAATATCAGATTAGAAATCGAATTACAAACTAAAAATAATCCAAAATGCCAAAATGGAGCACGACGTTACACAGTCACGTGAACACACAACTCACTGGGGTCCCGTCCACACGCAGATCCGTTTCCTTTTCTGTGTATTCTGATACATTCGGTATACATCACTGAAACCAGCTTTACAAAAATGGAGAAGTTTTTGCAGAATTGAGCAGATGGGAAAAAAAACGGGGTTGAATCCATTATTATTATTTTTTTTAATGTGCGAGGATTCTGTTATTATGGCTGCTGAGCAGGTTGTTTTTACACACAATGACGTGATTGACTTTGTTATTAGACCTTCGTGCAGAGGCTACGATCTGTACTATACTGCTCCTCAATCTATGTCTCTGCTGCTACAAACTGCAGCACGAAAGAGATTTCGGGGTAAAACCCAAGTGAACGCTTTGTATTTAAGCACAACATGAATCAGCATTCCACCTCAATGTCAGTTTGCACATATCAATCATGTTGGCCAGGTTTTTTTTTTTTTTCCCCCTCTACCACTCTATACCTAGCTATTATCACTATTCCTCAGGTGTCTGATGTAACATGTTTGTCTAAAATAGCTGTTTCACGTACGCACAGGGCCCGAGGCTACTGATTCGTCCACCCCTGCACTCTGCTCTTACCCTTGCTTCCTGTCACTTGGTGGACAATTTCTATAAAAAGCTCTTTACACTGATCAGATTCTGCCTCGCTTTTGAGTCTTTCTGGATATCCACGAAATTCCTAAATAGACACGGTTTACAGCATTCGCCTGGTTTCAGCGTGTCAAACGAGAGCCGGGCATTTCACATTTAGTTTAAAGCAACATGCCAAATTGAGACAAAATAAAACAAGAGCATCGTGGCACACAGCAGGAAGTCAATATGGAAGTGTGTTCAAGCAATATGGTGATGAACAGCCAAAATACGGTCAGCGCTCATGCTCTGGGCATCAGAGCTGACGTGAAGCATGAGCGGTCATATGGAATATGAGCTGTAATAAAAATTTTAAAAAAGAAAAAAAAAGAAAGGAAAAGAAAAGAAAAGTGGGTGGAGCTAAACTCCCTGAATATCATCTCATGCAGGCATGACTGAACAGATCCATGGAAGGGATGGATGGGAGCAGAGTGCACACGCTTCCCACGAGGCTGGATGAGTGCTTCGGCTCGTATGGATCGTTCAGCCAAACACACAAATGAAACACACAAATCAGTGCGCAATCAATGAAGGAGAAAATGAGACCTTCGGGGGGTTTTTTTGTGTGTGTGTGACGAAATGCAGAGGCAGGCTGCTTTTTTTTCGGCATGCACGTCATAAGATAGAAC
>JAOVVH010000026.1:18669673-18680665 GCA_028566435.1 Scorpiodoras heckelii | reverse complement strand
TGTATGTATGTATGTATGTATGTATCCATAGGAAAATCAATAAATAAGCACAGTCTTGATTTATAATATGTGAGTCATGTGAACCTTTCAGCTCGCCTCAAGGAAAACGTCAGAAAAGAAAAACACAAAGAACGGATCCAGGCCTTTTCACAACTCCAATATTGATTCTTTTTTATAGCCTTCAGATATTCTGTTAACATTCTTGGGATATTTTTAAGTGTCGTTAACAGTAGCATAAAAGGTGAAAATGTAAAATGTGCAGAAGTGAAAAACGCACAAGGTTTTGACATTGAGTTTTTTTCACTAAAGTCTACACCAGATGATGATTTTTGGGAAGAGCACTAAACTGTGTCGGTTGATTAGAGAGAATGCAAACAAAATGACAGTAATTAACTATTAGTTAACGATGTGCCGTTTACGGGTGTTAAAGTAGGAAATCTGACAAACACTGCCATTTAAACCAGTAATCAGGTTATTCATTTGCATGAATATTTACTTGTTACAGATGAAAAATGGAAAGGTGCTGTGGGCTTAAGCGTAAGCACAGGGACAAAAGCTGCATAGCAAAGCACTAATCACTCAGCAGTGCTTAGAACAGCATTATTATGTTACACGGTTTACCACATTCGGAATCCGCAACTGAACATGTACAGTAACGTTTACAGGGGAAGGTTTGTGTTCCTCAGAGGGGGCTGATGCTGCTGCTTAGGTTCGAATTTTCCTCAAAGGTTCCCAGATTTTCCTTGAGCTGTCGCAGTTGAGGTTTTTCAGCAGCATTATAAAATAATGACAGTGTTTTGCTACACACTCCTCATGATACACAATCCTCATTCTAGAGGACTGAAGAATAAGCTGACCAAGCAGCTTATTCTTACTAAATTCAGAAATGTAGCCAAAAAAAAAAGTTCAGGAAGTGACGTCCAATCAACATGGCTGCTTATATACAAGTATATACAAGTTTTTCCATTAGATCAATCAAAATACAGACACAGTCACTAACAATGACCATGCAGATCGCTGTTTCGAGAAAAAATATATATACCTCACTCTGCACAATTAGCTGGCTACCTTGTTGCTAACAAAACACGAACAAAGAGGCGTCCTTGTTTTTCCCCCACTTGAAAACAGAGGTCAAAAAATGACATAATAGCAAGTTCCAATGTCTGATGTCCTACTTCCCAATTCAGAGGTGAGCTAAATGCAGGATTACTTCTTAACAGACCTTCAGTCTGTAATTGTCTCAGGTCTGAATACCTATGCGTGTAATTTGGGTATAAAATCCTCACCGTGAGCACTCAACTCAGAATATACCCCATGAACACGTAAAAAAAAACCCGGCATGTATTTAACAAAAAAAAATGCTGTCACTGACTGGTTCCTCTAGACCCAGAGAGATCTTGTTATTCATTTAACTAAAATCTGTTTAACTGCCAAATACTTTATCCACACAGGCACACAGTAAATGTTTACTATAACATCTATAACACACAGATCCTAAGGTCAGATGAAGGCGCTGCAGTAAGCAGCCCTCACTTCGCTCCTCTTCAGGAAGTCACTCTCACCGTCAGCTTTGAAATTTTACTCAGCTCTGTCTGACTAAGTGCAGCATCTAATTACATCTTCCCATGCAGCGTTATCACTCTCGCGCCTTCTCGGTGGGGAAGAAGCCTCCAATATCCATAGCATTGCATTGCAGATGTTTGTCAGGGTGAGCTGCACAGACAGCTGACGACTGTAACGTGGACTGTTCGCGGGCCAGCTGGAATACGCCGGGATGTTCAAGACAGTGCATTTACAAGCTCATTAGTGCAACAAGGACGCATCTGTGAAAGGTTCGAGCGCACGCTAACCCACTTAAGCGCAAGCTCGTCTCAGGTAAATCTTCGCTAAATCACTTCTGCGACGTTTATTAGCTCAGAGTTATAATTTCAGTTCAAACCTCAGGGGTGTTCATACGCCTTCTAATTAGCTTCGTGTTCAACTCGTTTGGCACAAAGGCGAATAATTAGCGACGATCTGACGTCTTTGTGCCCTTAGAAAAAAAAATGCCTTCATTTTCAATGTCAAGAGGTCGGGGTTAATCGTGGGTAAGTGATAATGATTGGATGATGATTTATTTACACGTCCTGTGCTGCACCGAACGCATACAAGATCCGGGAAAAGATCCAACTTAGCAAACTAGAGCAGCACACCGTCACATGGCGATTGTACACGGGAACGTGCAGCTATAAAGAACTCATAGCGGCTATAGTTCGAAGGTCAAAGACCCCGAGGATGAACTTTTCATATAAATCCACAAACAAGTCTTGTACACGTTCAGGGCAGCGCATGACGGAAAAAATACACGATGAGAAAATTGGCAATTAAAATGAATAAGGACTGTTAGTTCATCGATAGGACTTAAAGATGCCATCAGAAGATATTCTGGCAAACGAGTGCAAGCGTTTCATGGTGTTCCGCCCTGTACGGAGTCCTACACCATGAGGCTACTTGTTGATGCAAGACATGGACTAGTATTGACAACGAATTACACACAGCTACACACGACCGCGTTGCTGCTGCCCAGCACTAACACACGAGATGTGATGCAACTCAGAGTAAAACGTGGGGAGAACGTGGATGAAGAGATGGAGAGAGAGAGAGAGAGAGAGAGAGAGAGAGATCAGGCTCCTGCTGCATGCATCCACAAAAACATCAATGAGCATCATTACAACCAATGAGAAAGAGAGAGAGAGAGAAAGAGGAATTGGAAAGATGCCAGCACAAATCCACAAACGCGCATAAATGCACACACACACACACACACACACACACACACACACACACACACACACACACACACTCACTGCACTCATCCACAAAACAATCTGTGAACATTTGAAAGCCATTGAACAGCAATCAGTGAGAGTCTGACAGAAGCCAAGGCTGAAGGGAAAGAGAGAGAGAGAGAGAGAGAGAGAGAGAGAGAGAGAGAAGCTGGAGGTGTTGACTCACCGGTGAGCACGGCTTTGGCGGACGGCTCGGCCAGGTCCAGCGCTGATTTGCCGTCGGTGTTCCGGATGTTGGCGTCGGCGCCGTGCTGGAGCAGCACTGTGCAGGGAAAACACAGACAGTAGCTTAACTCAGGCAGGCACAGGCTCGAGCCCAGCGCTCTCCTCGACATCACGCTCACACACACGCACGCACACACACACATCGCATGGAGCGCTGGCAACGGACAAAGCGACACACCACGCGCTACACTGAGGGCCAGCAGAAAAGCCCATGATACTGGAGCGCCAGGATGCGAGAGCACGGGGAACGAGAGCGAGAGACTGAGAGAGAGAAAGAGAGACAGAGAGAGAGACAGAGAGAGAGAGAAAGAGAGACAGACAGAGACAGAGAGAGAGAAAGAGAGACAGACAGAGACAGAGAGAGAGAGAGAGAGAGAGAGAGAGAGAGAGAGAGACAGAGAGAGAGGAAGATAGACAGAGAGATGGAGAAGAAGATTTTTAATCTCCTGCTGCCAAGTGAACAGCTCGACAAACAGCGTCCAGAGTCTCCAACTGCCTGCACACACTCACTAGCTCGCTCTCGCGTCTCTCGCTCTCTCTCTCTGTCTCCCGCCCCGTATCTCTTGAAAAACAACACACACTCGCTCGCTCACACACACCTCCTGCCTCCTCACCATCACAGCTAGTTAAAGGAAATTTCAACTGTACACAATGTTCCCTTTCACCCCAAATGTACTGTATCAGCCAAGACGTGTTCAGTGTCTGAATGTCTGCTTCGCAATCACACACACACACACACACACACCTCATTTATATATCGTACAATTTTAAACATTAGCATAGGTAAATATACAAATCAAACTGGAAACATTGTCATCACAGTTGTGCCTCTTATAGGGTGCCATTACTTTTCCCCCCTCTAACTGAATGGCCAGTTTTATTCATCAGAGTTTATGGAGTCATTAACTGAGACACAAACTCAGAAGTTTTCCAATTGAATTCTTGTGAATTAAACATTTTATGTGTAATCAATTTACCAATAAATTCATTTGCATCCAAATTGTATCCATACTCAGATTAGAGCTGAAGATCTTTGCCCGAACCCGACGGGACCTGACAGGTTTGGTCGGGTTCGGGCTTAATTTCTGTCATTTTACACGGGCTCGGTTTGCGCGGTAAATGAGCGGTCAGGTGATGCGTTTCAATTAGCACCAGAAAGATGCAAAAATGGATGCCGAGGAGGTGCAACGGAGGCTGGATTCTGCCGATTACGTTTTGGTTGCACCATCAGCGAAAGTGAAGTCTGAGGTGTGGAAAAGTTTTGACCATGTCCGTAATGAGAATGATGAGCCAATGACATCTGAATGGCCTAATGTCGGGCTGTAAACGGGTTAGGGCTTTTAAACCAGTGTACTTTTTGGGCTCGGGTCGGGTCAGGCTTGACTTTTCAGGCCGATTACAGCTCTACCTCAGACCTATTTTTTAGTTACATTAACAGGGTTATCAGATCTACTGTCTACTTCTCGGTAACTTTTTTTTTTTTTAATCTAAATGAAAAAAGTCTAAGAATTGACATTTATATAATACACGGCCGTATTCAGGATTGGTCTGCCAGGTTGCTTTATTTCCAGTTGCGAGCTCCCTCAGGATATTTAAATAAAAACCATTTGATTGGGTACCGCCTACGTTGGAATATTTGCCTAAATACAATTTCATTGGCTGGTGATTGAACTTTCCTCAACTTGTACTGCAAGCACAGCGACACATCGAACCCAGAATTCAGTTCAAAGTCAATGAGAAATGTCTCTCATTTGAAGCCTCCAGCACGCAAGTGTGAATCCAGCCTAAAAAAATCTTAATCTTAGTCAAGAGTGTTGATGATGTGCACAGAATCAGTGTTGAGTCCTTGTGTTTTCGGGGTCGTGTCTGAAACAAGGATTTACAGGAGCGTGAAGGCCGCTCACGCGTAACGCTGCAGTCACGTACTCTACCTGACCATTTCACGACCAAATGAAACTCTCAAAACAACACACTTTCCCATCTTGTTACAATCCCACAAGCACCAATAACCAACACCACAATGACACATTCAGGGACTGATTAAACGCCCTGTGTGTATTCTGATATCAGTATCTCTAAAGCCTCGTGTCTGCAGAGCTGATATACCGTGCAGCCCAACTGTACAGACTTCTAACAGATCTGCACTGGGAAAAGCCCCGGCCAATTACAGAGCTCTGTTTTCCACGCTCCTGCTCCTGAGGACATTCTTGGACAGGGCTACGGCTTGATGATATCCATACAGCGCATGTGTAGTGTGCACTGTTCAGGCACAGGGATGATTTTCTGAGTGTGTTTAGTTTTCTCAGTGAATTTCTCAGCGATGTTAAGCACATAGTGTGAACAGCTCTGCAACTACAAACCCCATTTCTAGAAAAGTTACACTGAAATCTGTAATGTGTTAATTGACTGGAAGCTTTATTTAACAGAGAAAAAGGCAAAGAACTTAATTCTATTTGTTAAATACAAACTCGTTTAGAAAATGATGCCTGCAACACACTCAAAAAAAAAAGTTGCTACAGAGGCATGTTTACGAGGGGTGTGAATCTCTCCGTGTCTGGTGATTCGATTGGATTCCAATTTTTGGGGTCACAATTCGATTCAGAGTCGATTTTCGATTCAGGAATGATTTTTCTGTTCAAACGGTCTATACATTTTGTTTAAATTATGTGATTGACAAGATGAAAAGACAATGTAAACAAATAAAACTTTTATTTAAAACAATAGTTTTAGGTTCCTTACTGTATCAAATCTTTTTGCATTATTTTATTTTATTTTTTCAACTTCTTTTAGCTCAGGGTGACATCGCGCCAAGTGGGCCCGCGCATTTGTCGTATTTCCGAAGTACCTCAATTTCATTTTACACTCCTTGCAAACAATTGTGTTCGTGTCAAGCTCTCTCTTCCCCGAGACATTGTAGAATCCAAAGTGTGCCCCAACACTGGCTTTTAGCGACGACTCGGCAGGTTAAATCACGCTCTCTTCCTGCTCCATGCTTCCTGCTCCATGCTAGCGGACTCCACTGGCTAACTAGCTTGCTGTACGGTGACCTAGACGGCCTTCTTCTACGGTGGCCCAGTGGACACGTAATGCGATACGCAGTACGCTCGGGAGTAGGAGAGGCAAAAAATAAAATGTGAACGCATTTTAAAATCGATTTTTGAGAATTGAAAATACTAACTGTTGCAGTTTTTGCTCATTCTTGCTGTGTACAAGACTTGAGCCGCTCAACAGTCTGTGGACTCTGTTGTCTGATTCTCCTCTTCATGCTGCTCCATACGTTTTCAGTAGGAGACAGATGTGGACTGCTGCCAAGCCCGTCAAGTCACGCGGTCGTTACTCGTGCAGAATGAGACCTGGTATCGTCCTCAGGAAAGACGTTGTCTTGATGGGAGCATCTGTCTCTCCAAAATACTGACATAAGCCTCCACATCAATGGTACAGTCTCATATACATGTAGATCACCCATGCTGTGGACACTGATACAACAGTCCATAAGGGATCAAAACCACCAGCACAACTGATTACAAGCAATTCAATCTGTTTAGTGTGATGCAGTGTGCACTTCTCTTAAGGCCACTTTCACACCTATTAAACATTATTCTGAATCACAGTACAATTCATTACTCGGGTCAGTTTGCTATTTGGTGTTCTTTCACACTGCACATAAATTGCACAAACCAAACAGCAAAACAAAAACACGTCTGAGGGGCATGTAGGGATGAAGATGTACCATCATTCATTGGTCAGAAAAAGATATACAGAACTTTAGACAGAAATAACAATCACTTGAGCACGGAGAACACAGAGCTAGCGTTCAGTAAATAACTGGATTATTAGTACAAAGAAAATGCTGCAACCCAAAACACAGGACCTGTCTGAATCTCGCTGCATTATGACAGATCAGCTGTTTTAGTCCGTACCCGAGCGCTGTGTCCCTCCACAGTCTAACCGAACTACACCACAGAGCAAAGTGCACCAGGCTTCCATTCAAATGGTCTGAACAGTCCTTCTTCCAGCACCAGGACTCTGTTCAGCTCCAACAACTGACAAGAACTTTTACTTGATTGGGTTTGCCTGAAAGCAGCATAAACGAGCTCTCCACATTATTGTGATGCTGCCGGCGCTGTGATGACTCATAGGTCATCCGTTACTCATCAAAAAAACAAAAACGCCAGCTAAGTGGCACTGTGAAATATGACACCTTGCTAAAGCAGGACGGGCGGCTGTAAAGAAAGAAGAAATACGAGCGGGGGTGGAAGTGGAAGACTTTGCACGCTGCATAAATCCCTCTCGGTCAAACGAATGTGCTCAGAGGGAAAACGTGAGCCACTGTGAACACATCTGCATACAGAACTGTCGTGAGAGCGCCGAGCTGTCGAGTGGAATGAGCAGGATGACGGAGAGGAGGTGATTAAAATTCGCAGGTGTGCCCGTCACTGCCCGACTATCCATCAGCCGTAGGGTTAGGTGGAGAATCTGAAGCCTCGCGCCAACCTCTGCCCTTGAACCACACACTCGCGCAGACACACAAGCGGCAGGAACACAGACGCAGGTCGCCGAGTAAGCATAGTCACTGCGCTGCCCAGAGCTGCCCAAGTACCATGTGAAGAGCAGATATACACCAATCAGCCATAACATTAAAACCACTGACAGATGATGTAAACAATACTAGTTATTCCATGACAGTGGCATCTGTCAATAATACTATTAAGCAGATATTAGACAAGAAGTAAACCAACAGTTCCCAAAATTGATGTGTTGGAAGCAGGAAAAACAGGTCAGCGTAAGAATGAGTGATTTCTGGAGTATGTTCCCAGTATGCTGTGGTATGTGACAGTGTCGTGGGTGCCCAAGGATCACTGGTGTGCATGGGGAGTGAAGGTTAGCTCGTCCGGTCTGAGCCCATGGAAGAGCTACTGTAGCACAGATTGCTGAAAAAAGCAGAGCAGAGCAGAACTGCACCATGGAGCAATGGAAGAAGGTGGCCTGGTCTGATGAATCATGTTTTCGTTTACATCATGTGGATGGCTATGTGTGTGTGTGTGTGTGTGTGTGTGACAAGATGGCACCAGGATGCACTATGGGAAGATGGCAGAAGCAGTGTGATGCTCCGGGCAATGTTCTGCTGGGAACTCTTGGGTCCTGGCATTCATGTAGATGTTACTTTGACATGTACTACCTACCTAAACACTGCTGCAGACAGTATTCCCTAACGGCAGTGGTCACATTCAGCAGCATGATGCACCTGACACTTTGCAGAAGTTGTTCAGGAATAGTTTGAGGAACATGACAAAGGCTCCAAGTTGTTGACACGGCCTCCAAATTCCACGTCCTGGACAAACAAGTCAGATCCATGGAAGCCAGCTCGCATAGTTACAGGACTTAAAGGATCTGCTGCAAAAGTCTTGGTGCCAGATACCACAGCACACCTTCGGAGGTCTTTTGGAGTCTTTTGGATATCTCGACGGGTCAGAGCTCATGTTGTGTCTGATCGGTGTACACTGCTTTATTGTATCGGCCACATTAACACAGAATTCTTGCACCTGATTGGTCAGAAGCTGCTGATTTTTTTTTTTATCAGCAACTCTAACAGTAGTGCAGCTGCAAACCACAGGTTTATATTTATGTCATGTTGCGTCACTTTTTAATTATTACAAACATGTAATTGCTGAAATGCTGCAGTCTAAGAGGAATTCAGAGAAACAGTCAACTACATATAGAGGTGTATCATCACCCTGTCATGGTTTTCCTTTAACAGCACCACTCAGTGTTATCTCATTGATAGACACTGCACATTTTAAACACTTTCCCATGTGCCATATTTCACCTGGTGTTTTTCCAGCATGTTGTCTGATTGCACCTGGCATGTGATCGGACCCTGACTGTAGGCGAAGGTAGAATGAATGAAGCCCCGCCCACCCACTCACTACAAACTTCAGGTTTTTAGTATACATCACATGACTTTTGCAGAATTAGACATTTTAGATGGAAAGGCAGCCGCTAAATTTCATACCCTACGAACACAATCAATCAATTTTAAAACGTTGCTGGTTTGCTTATTACATCAAACAATAGCAAACCGTTTGTCCTCCCGCTGGGCCTGAAAACTGAAGAACAGATAAAACAAACACACAGCACCGGAAGAGCATCATCATCGTCGCCGGCTACATCGTCTCCTGCGTCACTGAGTTCTGCGTCATTGCCGACGCTGTTGTGATCGTTCATCACGGAGGCAGTAGAAAGCCCTTACACGTCCTTCCACAGAAACACCGCCATGGCCTCCATCACCCTCATCAATCTTTCAACTGAAGATTGACATTAAACAACGTCTGAATTTTAAATCCTCCCCAGCGGCTCACAGCTGACTAGACCGGTGTTTCCGGACTGGAGTCTGGAGGCGACGCTAATGAGCACGGAGCAGCAGGATTATTTATTCATTCCCGTCAAAGAGCAGAGATGAGTCAAGCACTCGGGTTTGACGGCCACGTTACAGTTTCAAGTGACTTAAGAGACATTAAAGAGACATTTAAGCCAATCGGTTTACTGTACTTGTTTAGCACACAGTGATCACTGCGTAAACAACAGTTACAAGATTTCATTAAAACCACTGGGTCATCCATAATGTTATCTTAGCAACCATCTTGTCCGCCACCGCAACCGTGTCCCCTAGTAACCACCTCAGGTACCACAGGAAGCACAAAACAACACCCTAGCAAACCATTTGGAATACCACAGTGATACCTATCTATCACGTAACAACCATCTGGGGTACCACAGCGAGCTCCTGGGACGCCATAGCAACTGCCATGCAGCACCATAACCAAGATGGAAAGTACCACAAAACACATATCCCATAGCAATCGCCTAACAACCACCAGGAACATGCTAGCAGGAACACTAGATTGCTTACACTGCACAACCACTCTAAGGCACTCTTCTGGATGTACTATTGATGCCTACAGGGACAGTACGTTTCTATTTAACTGTCAGGATGTTAGCCAGCTGCTCCACTCAACCCACTCTTAAAAACACGTGAATAAGCTCCTCTGACAGTGAGCTACGAGGTGCAGTGCTCAATCTGATTGTGTCGAGATTAAAAGAACGATGGAGAAAAGTTTAAAGAACGGAGCATGTTCTTATTCAAAAAACACACATCCATTATTTTTGCTGGTGAATATACAGAGATTTGAAATATCTTGTTTCATTACCTTCCCATCTCTCTTGCTCTACAGGACGCACAGCGTGTGACGGAAAATTAATCTCTAAACCCGTGAGCTGTGGGATCTGCCTCGGAAACTGCAAAGCACTAATCTCTCGTCATTTCATTTCACGTTTCATAATAAAACCATTACAAAATAAATGAAACTGCTATGATTTAATTAGTCGGTTATAATGGGCCTGTAATGTCTTATTATAGGACTGACAGTCTTTCAATAAATTAAAGGTGTAGTGTGTAGGATGTAGTGGCATCTAGAGATGAACGTAGAACCGACGGTGGCCTTCAGATGTCAGTACAGACTTTCAAAATGTCATAATCTATGACCGCATCGAGTAGCCTTTCAAGGTTACTTTAGACAGATATTTAGAAAATATATTTAGTAGTGCTGTCAAATTAACATGTTAAAGATTTGATCGCAATGAAAAAAATTAAAGCAGATGAAAAATTAGTTAAATTACGCAAACCAACCGCGCCTTCAGTGAACTTGTAATTGACCGTTACGTTACTCATTTTAGGCTGAATTTCAATCGCAAGCTGTATCCCTGCTCCCTAAACACTGCACAGGATACAGAATCCCAAGCGCACTTCATAGGGAAGTTCTACAAGACAGCACTAGGCTGTATTTAGCATGTAAACAACACTCTTCAAACTCATTTTATATGCTGTAGGCACTTTTGAAATAAATGTGATGAAGCGTCTATGAACTGTGGGTGATGTATT
>JAOVVH010000026.1:18641728-18654484 GCA_028566435.1 Scorpiodoras heckelii | reverse complement strand
CTCCGGTTTCCTCCCACAGTCCAAAGACATGCATATTAGGTTAACTGGTGTCTCTAAAGTGCCCCTAGTGTGTGAATATGTGTATGTGTGTGTGCCCTATGATGGATTGGCGCCCTCTCTAGGGTTGATCCTGCCTTGCGCCCTATGCCTCCGGCTAGGCACCGGCTCTCCCGTGACCCTGGAAACAGGAATAAGCAGTTAAGAGAATGAATGAATGAATGAATGAATGAATGAATGGACCTCTACTGCCAGGCAAAGTGACCCTTTTCACAAAGTGCATGAAAAGCATATGTGCAAAACTGTGTAATTCAGCCCTGTACACTTTTCTTTTCCTGATTTTTTTATACCTATAAATATGATTCAGACAACTTTTCTAACCAGGGTTGTACCTCTTTATCTATTTAGTCATTCAGCTATCTCACAACATATTACAAATTCAGAATCTACTGGAAATTTTTAATCTGCATGACAAATGTCAGCTCTCTATTGATATTTACGACAAAGTTATGAAAGCTATAAAGTTCACAGACATGTCTGTGACTGAAGAAATGCTTCCTTTAAAGAGTTTTGGTACCACAAGCACTAAATCAGTTCTAAGAGAAGTGTTTCGGGAGTGGGAAGCTAAAGTTTTGGGATACGTGCTGGATGCTTATAGCGCAGATGACCTGCAATCACCCTTGCGATTTTTTTTATTTTTTGTTCCTCCAGAACCCATGAGAAAAGCAAACTGTCGTACTTACGTAACTGGTATATGGGATGCCTTTTGACACTTCATTTTCTGTCTAATTGCAGGTCGATTCCTTTCAGGAGTATGTGAAGCCCCAGTTGAACCCACAGCTCTCAGATTTCTGCGTGGAGCTGACAGGAATAACACAGGTACGTGGGCGAGAAGTCCAGCTCTTTTACTCTGCACAACATGGTCTCGAACTCTCCATTCGATTCCCAACACGCGCCTGCTTTTATTTCTATTCCAGAAAATGGTGGACGAGGCGGATCCTTTCCCCCGTGTTCTACGCAAAGTGGTGGCCTGGCTGCAGGAGAAAGAGCTGGGCACCAAGTACAAATACACTCTGCTGACAGACGGGTAAAGACACAGTCTCGCGCTAGATGCGTTTATTATTGGAGTTCGTTTCAATTCATTCATCATTTAATATTTTAACACTGTTAGTTTTGTTCACTCGGTGAGTGAAATGGCTATGAATCGGACATTGTGGGGGCGAATTTATAAGTTCCCCAAAAGTTAATAAGCTTGTTATAAGTTATTATGTACAGTATAGCACTTGAGCTCTGGGACTTTCAGATCTCACATTTTGCTACACCGCAGCAGACTGTGAAAAGAGAGGTGTCAAAAAGACAAGTTCATATCTGTTGGTGTAATTGAAGTGTGTATGATAAAGGCGGAAGGTTTAGGCACTAAGAAGTTCGTAACTATCACTGATGCTACTGACTTTGACTGTTATCTCATTTCTGGATGAAAGTTATTGTCATATTTGTAAGCTCATTGTGTTCGTTTCTTTCCACAGGTCTTGGGATATGAGCAAATTCCTTTACACACAGTGCCGACAGAGTCGACTTCGGTATCCTCAGTTTGCTAGAAATTGGATCAACATAAGAAAGTCTTATGGAAACTATTATAAGGTACTATCTGATATTTATATTTCCTTGAATGCACTGTACACTATTCTGTTTTGATTTAGTCTAATTGGGAAGCAAACCTTTTTAGGTCTGCTTTTATCAGAAACATCCGCATGAAATGTAATTGAGCTGTCAGAGAAGGCCAAATGTGTTGCTGGCGTTCCGCAGTTAATATCACACCAGTCAGCGTCTCATATCGTGTTCTTTAGGTGGCTCGAACCCAGACGAAGCTGAACTGCATGTTGGAGAACCTCGGCATGCGGTACGAGGGCAGACCGCACTGCGGCCTCGACGACTCGCGCAACATCGCCCGCGTGGCCATCCGCATGCTGACGGACGGCTGTAGGCTGCGGGTGAACGAGCGCCTGCACGAAGGCGAGCTGCAGAACGTGTCCAGTACAGCGCCGTTAGAAGGAGCTCCGCCTCCTCAGTACCCCAAGTGCAGGGACTAATAGGAACTTCAGTAGCATATTTGCTTCCTTTATACTTCAGTGTTAATGAGCGTCAGAGCTACCTGCCTTTTGGGACCTTTTTCTAATTGATCTAATTTGCTTTGCTTACTGGAATTTGCAACATTAATAATAATAATAATAATGATAATAATAATAATAATAATAACCAGAGCAAATCTTGTGTCTGTGTTTATACTATGTATAATTTTTCAACACCATGTTTCACAAAGAATATGTAATTTATTCTCCAAATTCATTCTTCACTCTTCGGCACCAAACATCCTTATAACAGTAGCAGTTATAAAAGATCCATTATTTTTACATAACCAATAAAATGCCATTCCAGTTTTCAGCTGTGTTAGTGCCTTGTTCTTGTAGATGTTATTCATTCATTCATTCTCTTAACCGCTTATTCCTGTCCCCAGGGTCACAGGAGAGCCGGTGCCTAGCCGGTGGCATAGGGCTCAGGGCAGGATCAACCCTAGACAGGGCGCCAATCCATCGTAGGGCACACACACTCATACACACACACACACACTAGGGGCACTTTAGAGACACCAATTAACCTAATATGCATGTCTTTGGACTGTGGGAGGAAACCGGAGTACCCGGAGTAAACCCACGCATTGAACCCGGGACCCTTTCGCTGTGAGGTGAAAAACGGTATCTATGGGTGGCCACTGCGCCAGCATGTCACCCGTAGATAATATAATAATAATAATCATATTATTATTATTATTATTATTATTATTATTAGTAGTAGTAGTAGTAATGATTTGTCCAAAGAATTAAACGCATACAGTTTCCCCTTCCACCTTAAATATAGTCAAGTCTTTTTGGTGTCTGAATTGAGCTTTTTAAGTTCTGCACTGTTTCTTTTCATACTTTGGGCTCCAAGGATGTTCCAACTGCGGGGGAAAAAAGTTTGCATCACGCTGACATGCTAAATGTACGTTAATTTGTTGGATGTCTAGGTTCATATAAACTTCTGTCTTATTTATTCCTTTCTGTAAGTTTCCCTCATGTCCACTCTTGGCCAGCAGATGGAGCCTGTTGCACAGCCTCATTTGAAACTCCTGCACTCCCACAGAGAGCTGACACTCAAGTAGTACACAGTTTAGATCAGAGATCAAATAAACCTTTTTTGGCATTGCAAGTTCTGCTCCTGGCCTGAGCTTACTTTATAAATCATGTTCAATATTCCTAACATTGTTTTTTTTCCCCCAGTGTGTCATGGTGGAGTGCTGCTGCTCCGGATGGTCCTGTGCTCATCCCAGATCTGCTGACCCTGATCATCATTTCATCACACTGCTCGTCTTTACTCTTCAACACCTGTGTACTGTAAAGCTTTATAATCTCACCATCTGCTGCCACCCAGAAGAGGATGTGCTCCCTTTTGTTTCTGCTTCCTCCTTCCAGGGAGTTTCAGGGAGGTTTTTTTTTCTCACCACTGTC
This sequence comes from Scorpiodoras heckelii, assembly GCA_028566435.1. NCBI lineage: Eukaryota > Metazoa > Chordata > Actinopteri > Siluriformes > Doradidae > Scorpiodoras > Scorpiodoras heckelii. The sequence continues at coordinate 18,650,942 of JAOVVH010000026.1, read as the reverse complement.
ACCTTTGGCTTGCTAATTCTACATCTAACTCTACATCCTGATATATTTATAGAGCTTATAATTCATATAAACCAAAAACCAGAATACATAACATGATACAGTAGTGGCCCTGTAAGGTCTGGATATGTTTCTCAAACCAGAGATGCAAAACTTTTAAAGGGTACCTCTTCTTTAACATGTGATCGTACCTTAAAACCCAGATAAAGCACCTTTTTGTGGTGAGAGAAACCTGAATTTGCTTGTGAATGTCATTAATGCCAAAAGGGTTTGTAAATTTATTTTTGACTGTCCTTATTTGACCTTTTTAGAGTCTGCTGTTCAAAAATACTGAATATTGGAGGTAAGTAGCTCATATTATATTTGGCTAACTGAAGTTCAGTATACCAATAATAATAATATAATAATAATAATAATAATAATAATATTATTATTATTATTATATTATTATATTATTATTATTATTAATAATAATAATAATAATTAATAGTATTAATAATAATCATTTATATAGCGTCCTTCAAGCACAAATATATATCTAATATAATAATATAACGTAATATAATAGACAGTATGATGAACGATGACGTCACGTTACTCCAGGAAGGCGGGCTCGTGAAGCTCGTTGTCATTGCGCTGTTTGCCAACACGGTTGCCAGATTGGTATATCTGACCCTCAACCCTCCTTTTATGGTATGGTAGGAATGTAAGGGTCAAATGGACCTGGTGCATGTTTAACTATCCGAAACTAGTTACATTTCCCCCCCCATAAGCATTATCTTTAGTTCAATTTATAGCAATTTAATAAATATGTAATGTAATAACGTTTTACAACCTTTTAGATCATGATTTACTAATAATAATTCAGTAGTTTTTCATTTAAAAAGTTATTTTACAAACTGTTCTTTTCTGTAGTGTACAATGGCAAAAAAAACTAGATATTCATCACATTGTTTTTATTTTGTTCTTATTTCATTTAGACGTTTCCAACTTTTTGGACATGTTTCCTGTCCTGTGGGTATGTAGATTATTGCAGAACGGAGGTTGAGCCCAGTAGAAAAGGTTTCGTGCTCCAAAACTTATTTTTAAAACTCTGAAACGGGTCCAAATGAGACACAACATAACAGGAGGGTTAATATGTTGAGCTTTCCCATTGCATTCTACAAACCCCATTTCCAGAAAAGTTGGGACACTTTCTTAAAGTTGAGACACTTTAAAAATGCAATTAAAAACTAAAATCTATGATTTCTTAATTCACATGAAGCTTCATTTAACAGCTTAATGGACAAAGAAAAGCTTTTCAGTGTTTTCAGTGACAAACTTAATCCTATTTATTAAATATAAACAAATTTAAAAATTGATCCCTGTGACACACTCAAAAAATAGTTTGAACAGAGGCATGTTTACCACTGGGTTACATCACATTTTCTTTAAAATATACTTTTTAATGAGTTGGGAATTGAAGATACTAATTGTTGCAGTTCTTTAAGTGGAATTTCTGCCCATTCTTGCTGTATAAAAGACTTGAACTGCTCAACAGTCTGTGTTCACTGTTGTCTGATTCTCCTCTTCATGATGCTCCGTACATTTTCAATAGGAGACGGACCTGGACTGCAGGCAGGCCTGCCAAGCACACACACTACACTACTAAGTCTGCGAAGCCACGCTGTTGTAACTGGAGCAGAATGAAGCCTGGCATTGTCCTGCTGAAATACACATGGAGTTCCTGAGAAAAGATGTTTCTCCAAAATACCAATACAATCCTCCACGTCAGTGGCACCTTCACATATATACAGATCATGAATCACGACCCGTCCTTGCTTGCACAGAGAAGCTTATAAGAAATAATACTAATGCTAATACTAATACTACTACTAATAATAAAAATAAACATTGATATAGCATATTTCATACATTTAAAATACATGCTTTGCAATGTAAGAGTAAAACAAAATAGTAATAGTCAATAAATAGTAATAATAAACTGTGTAATATTTACAAAGTGTGCAAAAAATTGAATAAGAGTAATCTAATTGAAATAAAAGAAACATAGCTAATGTTAAAACAGTGTCCCAGTAGAAGTAAGTTAGTTATAATATAAAGTGGAAAAAATATATATATTTTCTAGCTTTTTTTCTTTGAATATAAAACCAGCCATAATTTATGCTATATAGGCCTTATTGATAAGACTTCATCTTATCAATAAAGTCTTATCTTATCTGATCTTATCTTATCTGATCTTATCTTATAAACATACAGAACAGATGTAGCCTAATTAGGTTGTTAGGTTTATTTCTTCAGCGTGAAGCAGACAGATTGTTACAAAACGTACAACTAAATGACTTTTTTACGCTGATTGGTTTTCAGTAAAGGCTAGTTCGTATACTAAAACCTCAGTACCTACTTTTAAGTAAGATTAGATCCTTAAAACTGAGTTAGGAAGTAATTAACACAATCTGGCAACCCTGTTCCCAAGCCCTGCGGATTGCGGGCGGAGACGTGAGGAGGAGGAGGAGGAGGAGGAGGAGGAAAACAAACACGCCGCCGTGCTTTTATTTTTCATCGGCTGCTTTTCTGTTTGTGTGCGTGTTGATGCCGCGGTCTCGGGGAAGCCGCTGGCGGTGCCAGAAGAACAGTCCGGACTGATCCACTGCCTGGTGTTGTTGTTTTGATTGTTTTTTTCCCCCCCGATGGCGCAGATAAAGAGGATGTGGGAAACACCGCCGAGGCTTTCGGGCGCGACTGAGCGCTTTTTGTCACCCGGTGAAGCAACGCTCACAGCTGTGCATGTGAACATGTGGAGTGCTGGACAGAGAAGGGCGAACAAAAGGGCCACCGTGCTCCCGGGGTAACTCAATGTGTACCGAGGTTTGAAGGCCACGCAATGGCTGAGAATGAGAGTAACCTGAGGACGGCCAGGATCTGGCGAGACGCAGCGTTACGCTCCAGGAAACTGCGGAGTAACCTGCGCCAGCTCACTCTTAGCACCAACAGCAGCCAGAAAATCACCTTACCCGACGACATCAAGGAGATCGAAGTCCTCAATCTGGGCAATAATGCTCTCCAAGAGCTTCCCGAGGGTCTGGGATCCACTCTCACCAAGCTCCGCATCCTCATCCTCCGCAGGAACAAGTTCACCTCCACACCCTCGCCAGTGTTCCAGCTCAGTCACTTGGCTGAGCTGGATCTTAGTCACAACTGCCTGAGCCATTTCTCAGAGGATGTCGAGCATCTGAAGGGGCTAAAGAAGCTCTGCGTGAGCCACAACAAGATCCGGTACCTGCCGTCTCAGATCGGGACGCTGCAGGCCCTGGAGGAGCTCGACGTCAGCTTCAACGAGCTCCACGATTTCCCCAGGTCGTTCACGCAGCTCAAGAAGCTCAGGACGCTCGACGTGGACCATAACAAGCTCCAGAATTTCCCGCCGGAGCTTCTTGCCCTCGGCAGCTTGGAGGAACTTGATTGTTCAGGGAATAAGCTAGAGGGCCTGCCGGGCAATATCACAATGCTGCAGTCTCTCAAGATTTTGTGGCTCAGCGGCACCCACGTATCGTCTTTACCTGAGACCTTTTGCGACCTGCAGAACCTGGAGAGCTTGATGCTCGATAACAATTCCCTTGCAGCACTGCCACGGTCGTTCGGAAAAATGCAACGGCTGAAAATGCTCAATCTGTCGTCCAACTCCTTTGAAGATTTTCCTCAGGTCATTCTCGCAATCGCTAGTTTGGAGGAGCTGTATCTGAGCAGAAATAAGTTGTCTTTGCTCCCAGACGAAGTGGGCCGGCTGTCTAACCTCGCCAATTTGTGGCTGGACAACAACAGGATAACGTTTCTCCCGGACGCCATAGTGGAGCTGGAGAAACTGGAGGAGCTGGTTTTACAGGGTAACCAAATTGCCATCCTGCCAGACAATTTTGGAAAGCTTGCCAAAGTTAACATTTGGAAAGTCAAGGACAATCCTCTCATACAACCTCCGTACGAAGTGTGCATGAAGGGCATCCCATATATAGCTGCCTATCAAAAGGAACTTGCCCAAGCCCAGACTGCTGTGAAACCAAGACTCAAACTTGTTTTGATGGGGCAGGCAAATGCAGGGAAAACTAAGCTCAGGCAGTGCATTGTAAACAAACCGTTAGATGCTAAGACAATAACTGGCGGTAGAGGGATCGACGTGACGAACTGGGTCGCAGATGCTCGCCGCAGTCTTACATTCATCGTGTATGATTTATCAGGGAAGCAGAATTACGAACTCATTAAACCATTTTTCCTCTCGCCGGGCGCTCTGTACATAGTGGTAGTGAATCTAAAGTCGTACACGTGTAAGACTTTCTACTCCAGCATAGGGTATTTCCTTCACCTGCTCAGTGCCAAGGTGCCCCATGCAGTGGTGTGTATTGTTGGAACACACACTGACCTCTGTGCTGAGGCAGAATTGGAAGAAAAGTGCTTGGATATCCACAGACAGATCTCTTTGCAGGAGAAGAGAGACACGGAGAGTCTGCGGACACTTGCTAAGCAGGTGGACCAGGCCTTGGAACAGGACTACGATGTCAGGGCGTCAAGCCCGCATGTACTGTTTTATGGAGTTTCCGACAGGAACCTGAGACGTAAAAAAGCCCAGCTGCAGTACATGATGAACAATCGACTGCAGATTCTGTCCCCGGTGTTTCGTGTCAGTTGCGCGGGGATGCAAAGTATCCAGCGATTAAAGGAGAAACTCATGTCTGTTGCCGATCAACGTGATATCTTTCCTAACCTTCACAGAGTACTGCCAAAGTCATGGCAAATGCTAGAGGAGCTCCATTTCAAGCCCCAGGACCTGTGGCTCTCCTGGTGGGATTCTGCTCGCCTAGGCCTGCAAGCAGGACTGACGGAAGACCGTCTACAAAGTGCGTTGTCCTACTTGCATGAGAGTGGAAAGCTGCTATATTTTGAGGACAGTGTGACACTGAAGGAATTCGTCTTCCACAATCTGCCGCGGTTCATTGCTGTCTTGAACGTCTTTTTTCAGAAGGACCTAACTGCCATGCTGGAAAAATTAAATTCCGAATGCGACGCTGAAGAGAACGTTGCTCCCTCCCAGATCCAGCACCATGTGGAAAGCTTTCTACTGCACGGTCTGCTGCCCTCCAACGTCATCCGCCAGCTCCTCAAACCTCTTGTGCAGACACAGCAGGACTTGCACCTTATCATGGAGCTGCTTGAAAAGATGGGGGTTTGCTACTGCATCAACAAACCTCGGAGCAAACCACTTAACGGTGCGCCCGTGGTTTACAAGTTCCCCAGTCTGGCCAGCAGTGAGGAGCCCAATGCTGAACCTTGGCAGAATGGTGGCTCATCAGTTCCTGGTCAGTTCTTCTCAGTGGAACATTTGCAAATCGAATATAGCTTTCCGTTTCTCATCCCGCCTGGACTTTTCGCACGGTTCAGTGTGCAAATCAACAGCCATGTGGTGCAGCGGAACGATGGAAAGGATTACATCTTCGCCTACCGGGGTAAAGTGCCCGTGATGGTGAACTATCGACCTTCTCGAAACAGACTGCACCCAGACACCCTTGCCATTTCTAGTCATGCATCTTTGCCAAATATCTGGACAGCGTGGCAAGCAATTACCCCACTGTTAGAGGAGCTGAATGTTCTTCTGCAGGAATGGCCTGGGCTCCATTATTCTGTACATATCCTGTGTTCCAAGTGCCTGAAGCGAGGGTCACCTAACCCACATTCCTTTCCAGGTGAGTGGACTATCGTTTGCGTTGTCATCACTTATTAATGTGAATCGTCTGGCTGGGTATGAAGAAAGTCCCATTAAAACGGATAAGCTATAGAATTTGGAGATATGTATTTAATTATTTAGATTTAGCTACTGGATAAAAGAAGCATAAGAGGTTAATCAAGTTCTGATTAATGACCAATAGTTGTTAATTAATGATTAACACTAGGTCTGAAACGTTATCTGTACTAATGCGTATAAAGACAGATGGCCATAACAGCGCAGTTACCATGTGAGCTAATGATGGGATTTATTGTCAGGTAAACATGACTTATGCACTCGTGTGTGAGTGGACAACACTGAGATGACTGAGCCTAAAGAAAAGCACATGAGGTGGGTGCTAGTGACAGGACAGCGATGCCTCGGTGGGTTTCCAGCCCCACCTAGAAACAGAAATTACCAACGCTGTTCTGTCATGCCAAAGAGGCAAGGATTGCCATGGTAACCAAATATGATCTGGGGAGTCGAATTTCGGCTAATTGCACGCGTGAAACCATAATAATCAGCATAACGTTTGGAAACGAACAAAGATTGCATGTCACATGACAACCCTGTTCTTCATTTTTTGTCATGCAGAGGAACTGTGAGGTGAAATGCAGACTTCCTATCACAGATCTGTTGTATCTCTCTTGACTCCCAGCCCTTGGTTGAGTACCCCAAGCTGCTGTAGTGGATTAGTTCACGTCTGTGGCTAAAGCTGTTCCAGTCATTTCACGCTGCGCTGTTCTCCGCAGAATGCTGTATTTGTAATGCCACTCAAACTTGTGGAAGAAAACCACGATGCCTTAAAAGGCCGGAGGCCAAACATCATTCTTAAATGAGTAGAGAGCTTGATGTGGCGTAATACTCCAGCGACTCTGCTTAGAGAGGAAAACTTTCTGTTTCTGATCTAAAAGCCCAAGCAGATCATTTACACCACATCTCCATGGCCAGTTTACGGCAACTTGTGAGTTTACAGAGCTCAGGTCAAACGTGCACATTGCTGTGGTTTTGTGGCTGCTGAAAATGCTGTTGTTGTTGTTGTTGTTGTTGTGGCTGTTCTTCCACCTCCTTCTCATTATCCGCCGAAGAATAAACACACGTAAACAGAAACACGGGCTACGTACCTTATAAATATACAGTGGGGTCTGAAAGTCCGAGAGAACACATTGCAGATTCATTTAAAACCTTTTTGTTCTGCACAAACTGGTAGCATCCGTGCCAGCTCGAGTGCACATTAAAGTCATTAAAGCAAAAAGGGGACATATGAAATAGCAGGAAATTCTGGAAATATTTCAATGATTTTACTCGTCACTCAGGTTGTTGTCAATAATATAATTAGTAATAAAAATTGTATTAAACTTGGGGGGAAAAAATGCAATATAGAAAGCATATCCACTCGTGCTCTCAGACTCTTTCAACGTTATGTTGCTTAGCTTCTTATTTGCATAACGGGCAGCTCCACTCACACCACTGTGTATTATAGTCGTGGAAATAAACCACTTCTGAGTGCTGTCGCAATATAAAAATTAGCCCAGAAGTTAAACATTTCCGTAACGTTTTCTCCCTTTTTGACTATTCCCACCCTCTTACAAGCTCTCCCCTAAAATGGCACGCCTCTAATCCAGGGAGGGAAAAGTCTAGCATGTGATTTCTTCTAGACGTGTGAAGACACTAGATCTTTTCAAGCTGATGCTCATGCTGTGCCACAAAGCAGCTTACTATTTATTTATTTATTATTATTTATTCAGAGGCAGTCTGGATGTCGGGATTTATTGTCTTGTCACTTATTGTTTCCTGGAGCCTGTTAACATTTCCCATCATGCCCCTCTACATACAGATGCAGCTATACAGTAACTCATAATAAGGACTCGTTACCAAAGTCCAGTACGGCAATGTAAAAATATTACATTACATGTAAAAGTCCTGCATGGAAAAACCGTCTTAAGTAAACGTACATAATTATTAGAAGCAGCGAAATGTAGATAAAATATTAAATTAAAAGCACTGGTTTGATCCTCTGACTGATATCGTATCATATAGGAAATGATTAGATTATTAATGCTGAAGCATCAGTGTGTAATCAGCATGTTACATGCTGGAGCTCGAGCTAGTTTATATCATCTGATATGATTAATGGTAGAGGAAAAAAAAAACTCAATTCTGATACACAGATCTGTTTTTAGTGTTTGGGCATATTCTCTAATCTTTGCTTTTCGTGAAATACTGGCTCATTTGAACATTTATTGAAATGCAACCATGTGAGAAGCTAAGAGGGAAAAACATCTGACATCTGAACTGTGACCCGGCTACACGCTGCTTTTCGTAAGACGTCAGAAGCCAAAAAGGCTGGAAACCACTGGTTTAATATTTAACAGCGTGCTGTATTTTAAAAGCTTGGTATATTATCCATCATGTAAAACCTTTACCTTAGTAGTAACTAGTAACAAGATGTAGTGGTGTGGAAGTAAATAGTAGCATAAAATGCAAGTACTCAAGCTCAAAGTTGTATTTAAGTACAGTGTCTGAGTAAATGTACTTTCCACCACTGTCAAAGTATCAATGCTGTCTTTGTCATATCGTGGATTTTGCATAATTGTAATACGAGCATTTTATAGTGTATTTATAGTAGCTGTGGTACTTTAGCAGTTACTGAGAGGTACTCAACTGTTAGCTTGGTGCCATCCGTGCATTGAAAATCCAACAGCATTATCAGGAAGGCAGTGTTTGCAAAAGCTGAAGCTACTTCTAATCGAAAGTGCACGTAACTGTTCACATGATGCTTGTATCTACTTAAACAGGTTGGTTTTATTGATTTACGATCTATTTATTGGTCAGATAGGACCTCTGGGTTCTTTTTTTGGCCATGTGCACGCTTACTTGGACATGACAGAACAAGAGATTTTAACAGCACAGTTTTTCCATCACACCATATTAGGTAATAATGTTTTTGGCCCACATTTATGTTGATTCTGTCTCAGAGCTCCTCGGTTCCTGCAGACTAAACACAGAGGAAGTGCAGAACTTTAGTTTTCTCATCACACGATCCAGAAGCTTGAACACAATCAGTCTACTATGAAGTATATTTGAAGTCTTTGCAGAGCTTAGAACCGGCAGGCTTCGGTAATGCCTGTGTGTCAACAAGCGTTTTTTTGTTTAAAAGACTGACTGTGTAAATGTTTACTAGGGAACATTGCAGTTAGATATACAGTCCCTGTCATATGACAAGTTTTATCACACACCTCACTTACAAAACAACAAAACACAGTGGGGAAAAGTGAGAATATTAAAAGGGCCTCCCAACCAACCTGTTATGTCTCTATTCAAAATACAACCACTGGCCACTTAAATAGGATCACCAGTGCACCAGCAGCAGCATGGTGAATTCAGACCATGGTTGTTGGTGCCAGACGTACTAGTTTGTGTAATCCTCTTGGGATTTTCACAGAGTTTACATCGGTGCGTAAT
>JAOVVH010000026.1:18609812-18621463 GCA_028566435.1 Scorpiodoras heckelii | reverse complement strand
TTCTTCTTAAGGACTAGCAGACACAAAGGCCACGCCTTCTTCATAAAGACTAACAGACACAAAGGCCACGCCTTCTTGTTAAAGACTAAGACTTGGGAATGACTTACACTTACAGCTCAGAGTTAGATCTATTGTTACTCCACACTACTAATATTAATAGGTGCAATAAAAAACAAGTTGTTGATTTAGCTAAGTTTTACACTCACACCTGCTATGTCTAAAAATAAATCTAACTTTAACTATATTAATCAACAGGAAACATCGTGTCTCTATTAAATAAAGGCTACAAAATTTGTAAAAGAAAAAGAGTCACCACAAGATCAACACTGTCAGACAATCCTATCCTTGTGGGGGTTTTTTAGTCCCCACCAAGATGGCCTTGACCCCTGAGCCCAGATAACGTGTGCGCTTGTGTACTCTTGTGTGTTGGCAGGGTGCTCTTTTACCTCGACTTTCTTGACCCAGAATAGCTCCACCCTTCTATTAGCAGGAGAGCTGAAAATCAATAAGACTAATGGCCAAAGTGCTGCACTGAACTGATTATCAGGAGGAAAACGGGCAGAGTTGACGGAGAGCAGGAGCACCACTACAGCTTTTTAAAGCCTGTCTGGTATTTAGAGTGAGTCACACCCTCTTCAGTGTGTGAAATGTTTCTCTGTTTTCTTTAATAAATACTGAGCTAGTCTTGACAAGGCTGTGTGCCGCACCAGCAGTTTCGGAGGGTGTCGGTAATGACTTTGTTTGCCTTGATTTGTACACTCCCAACACACACACACACACACACAGAGTGCTTTTTGTTTCACACATGAACCAGATTTTACCTTTTCCTTAAAAGGGATTAACTGAGATACCGAGTGCTTTTGTAAAGATGAAATCACTCATCACTGAAATACTTGGAGCTTTAGATTGCGATGTTTATCTACCCCTGCGTTGCTAAGACAAAACAGCAAGGATGTTCATGACACATCTTGACACATATTTTCAGATGTTTTATCCTCAGAATCTGAATGTTTAATATCAAATTAATATAAATTTAACCTTTACAAAAAAATTTATTATGCCGCATTGGACTACAAGTCATAACTCAATTTTTCTGAACTCTGACTTGGGAAAAATGAAGAAAATGGCCCCTCAGCTAGGAATTTCCAGTTGGGAAGTCTGGTAGGTCTCCTCATATCAAACCCAAGTTCAGCAAATGACATCAAATCAACATGGCTGCTCATAGCATGAGCAGTAAACAAAGTCGCTAGCTTTAGGAGTTATGCTGTATACATAAGTTATTGCTTTAGAGCAATCGACGTACACGTTTTTATTTGTTAAATCTAGAACATTGACTATACAGTTTGCTATTTTGTCGCTCCACTGCACAGAGGTATAAAATGATGTCATTCAGATGTGTGCTGAACCTTACAAACAGCTCATTAATACCAACAAAATATGGTTACAAATACATCTTGGTTCCAAGGCCTTGACACCGGAATAATGATTAAACGGCAGTATTTGTATTTATGAGAGTGATTTGCTGAGTGATCGGGTTTGCTGTGTTGGACATCTGCATGGAAACATATGATTTTCCATATACATTTATCTTCAGTAATCCTGGTCAGGGTCGTGGTGGATCTTGGGAAAGGCTGGAAAGACGGGAATACGACCTGGATGGGAAGCTAGTCCATTGTGGAGCATGTGTTACACATGGGCATTCATAATTGGGGCAATTTAGTAATCTAGTGTAGCATGTTTTTGGGAGGTAAGAGGAGACTAGAGAAGACAGGGGGAACCCATATGAGCATGGGGATGATGTGTAAAACTCTAGTATCATATAGTGTTGGTCATTTTGTACAGTGACCTTACCCAGATATTGTGTCTTACAAGAAAACTGTCAGATTTCTGTTTTTGTAGGTTTAATATATGCACAGTAAAGGTGTGGTATGCACAGTTACTGGGGCGATGATGATGATGATGGACTTTGGAGAGATATGTGTGTATTATACTTCTGTTTGATTATACTTTTGACCCATAGTGCTTTGCTCTCTTCAGTAATCCACAGAGCTCCATCATTTAGGAGTCTCCCTCAGCACCAGCACAGGTTACTGCTGCCCTCTAGTGAACACATAATGTCTTAACAGAAACAAGCTGTCTGGGGGGTGTGTTTAAAAATGAGCTGGTGATGTTATAACATTACAATTTCCTTTCACTGGAACTAAGAGTCCCAAACCTGTTCCAGCATGACACTGCCCCTGTGCATAAAGTGCGCTTCATGAAGACATGGGCTGCATTCTGATCGCAAGGGTCCCTAAGCTGTAACCCTGCTCTGCACTGCTGACTGCACCCCAGGCCTCCTTACCTGACATCAGTACCTGACCTCACTAATGCTCTTGTGGCTGAATGAGCAGAACTCCCCACAACCACACAGCAAAATCTGGTGGAAAACCTTCCCAGAAGGATGGAGGTTATTATTACAAGAAAGAAGGACTCACTTTCGGCTGGAATGTTCAGCGAGCACATATGATTATGAGGCTCTGGTGTCCACAAACTTTTGCCGATATAGTGTATGTAGTGCAGCTATATTTGTGTTATCACCACTAAATGATGTGTTTTTCTTTATTGCAGGTGAGTTGCTGAGCCAGCCTCGACCCGAGGGCTTGACCGAGATCATCTGTCCTAAGAACGGCTCTGAGCGTGTCAACGTGGCCCTCGTCTACCCTCCCTCTCCCACTCTGATCAGCCCCAGTCTCAAATGACACGATCGTCCCTTCCAGCACAGCACAGTGACTGTATACGCCCTCACACACCCTGCTGCACCTCTGTCTTCCCCGTGACACACACACACAGAACACTAGATGGAGCTACATCAGTGTTTGTGTGCCTGTGTGTGTGTGTGTCCTTGACTCTACTTAATGTGTGCTCAAAAGACAACAGATGTGTGTTCCACAGGAGTTAGTGCTGGATACACACTTTCAGCCATGTGCACACATGAAGAACTTCACACACTGCAGTAAGTAGCATGGGAAATGAGCTCTTAACACAGTCCTCTGTTCTTGTAGTAAAGCAGTAAAATCTGTCTACAACAAATCACCATCTTTTCTGGACTGTAAGATTTAAGGATTATTATCACAGTAATAATCACCTGTATCACAATATACCGGTTTGCTAAACAAACTCCCAGCAAAACTGTTGTAGAAAAACAACCTGTAGGATACCTGAGGTTGATTATGTTTTTGTTTACAAAAATCAATTCTTTAATACAGAAAAATTTATATTTGACCATTTTTTAACATTCAGAAGAAACGAACGAAAGAAAGAAAGAATGAAAGCAGAAACTTCCAGTCAGAGTATGGAATTGTTATAAAAAAGAATGAAAACAGAAACTTTGGTAAAACAAAACTTTTCATTTAGTATTTAAGACACTTACATCCATCCTACTGACTAGTAAAAATTGGTAGCTAGTATAATAGCGATGGATGGATGGATGGATCCTAACGACTAACAAAAAGTGGTAGCTAGCATAATGGAGATTGATGGATGGATGGATAGATGGATGTATGGATGGATCCGAGCGACTAACAAATGTGGTAGCTAGAATAATAGAGGTGGATGGATGGATGGATGGATGGATCCTAATGACTAATAAAAAGTGGTAGCTAGCATAATAGAGATGGATGGATGGATCCTAACAACTACTAAAAGTGGTAGCTAGCATAATAGAGATGGATGGATGGATCCTAACAACTACTAAAAGTGGTAGCTAGCATAATAGAGATGGATGGATGGTTGGATGAATGGATGGATGGATGGATGGATCTGAACAACTAAGAGAAAGGGGTAGCTAGCATAATAGAAATGGATGGAAGGATGGATCCTAATGACTAACAGAAAGTGGTTGGTAGCATAATAGAGATCGATAGATGAATCCTAACAACTACTAAAAAGTGGTAGCTACGTAGCATAGTAAGGATGGATGGATGAATGGATGTTCGATCGATCCTGAAGGAAATTTAGGGATTAATAATTTACTTGTTCTGAATCCCACCACCTGTTTCATACGCTCCTGTTAGACCTGTGCACCTCCTTGCATTTAAAGTTATCATGATAAAATACATTAAACAGACTTCAATAAAGGGCTTACAAAGTGCTAAATTAGAAATTTTAATAAAGGAGAATAATAATCATACAATTCTTTGCTTCCTATACTATGTATTAACACACTTTACTAGCTAATCAGCTCACCATATTGTCGCTGTCAAAAGAAAAACAAGTATCTTCAAAATTGCAGTGTTACAGGAGGAAGCAAAAACCTTCATTAATTTTAATGTACGTGAATTTAAAAAGATTTAATTCCAAGCCATTTTGGATCGTTTCTGTTGGCCAATTCATACTGAAATGTTTACATGACATTAAGGACAGCTGCTGTGTTCAAACAATGTAGAAAAAAGAAAAGTGTTGGTTTTTTTTGTACCATTAGACTATCTAAGACTTTTTATTTGTCGTTAGGTTTCTGGGCAAAAAAGCGTGGCATAATGCTATAGCTGCCCATAGCTGGGAGCTCGGAGAGCAAAACTGGCCGTGTTCTCAGAGTGGGAGGGGCAGCATACGCTCTCTCCTATGTCAGTCAGAGTGACACCGTCCAATCACGGGCATCTGTGAGCTCATGCATACAGAAGTTGGGCGGGAGCGCTTTCCTCCGAGTGTGTTACACCGCTCCCAGAGGTTGCATGAGCAGCAGTTCGAAAAGAGGCAAATTCCTGCATCACGTGTTTCGGAGGAAGCATGTGACAGCTTGTGTTAAATGTTGTATTTTTGTCCATGTCTTACACTAAATATCTTCACATTGCCCTCAGTTTCTCATTCTCTCTTTCACAGGTTAATGAGTGTGTGCTGCTGGTTGTCAAAGAACGAACTATTAGAAAGCGGAGGTGAAGTCTCAGACCCAGAATGGGACATCTCTCATCTCATGAGAAGCTTGTGGTTTATCCTCTCACTGCTAAACGGGGAAGAAAACATACGGACAGACTCTGCTCACATGTCATATTCTGGATGAAGGAAGAAGGCTCAGATGCTGACTGTATAAAGAAGAGGTGTTATTAAAGATGGACTGAGTTGATGGAGGATAGGGACAATCTGTTATCCAACAAAAACCAAAACCTGGCTCCTGTAGAAAAAGAGGCTGAGTAGTGGTAGAGTAGCTCGTGAGAGTTTGAGTAAACACATCTATCAGAAGAGTTCCTGATTCGTTTCTTACGCTGCATGCTAATGTAGGAAATTTCATTAATAATGAATGATGGAAAAGCGTGATACGTCTTGAAATCCGCTTAACATATCTGCCACCAGGTTAAACTGAAACCAGGACCAAAAGCAGGAAATGGTACCAAACTCCACAGGCTTGTTGTTTTTATTTCACCAGATTGACTGTAGATTATGTTCACACGTGCACTAGGTTTTACATTTAGACACCAAGACAACTGCCTGACTTTTTTTTTTTTGGTGGAAAAGTAGAAGAACTGTCCAAATGTGCAGATAGCACAGATTCTGTAGTACATTTCTGGCTATAATTGTTTACACACACGCACACATATCCCACACTGCTTGCTCACTGACACTGATCAAGATTTTGGATAGTACCATATTTAATGGAATATAATGTCTTCCATTTGACCTGGGAAGTCGTAATGTCTGAGGTCCCAACTGAAAATTTGAACTGGAATGTACCCCCTGAAGTCAGATTTCCGACTCGGAAAGTCAGGGGAACCTCACCAACCCCCGACTTCAGAATCCGAGATGGTTGCTCCATGCATCAACAGTTTGTTAGCTCTTCTGTCTCATTTGTGTCTCATTAAATCAGTCGTACACTAGTACTGTCCAACGTCTCTGTGTGTACATGTTGCTACGGTGTTTGCATGTTGTCAGCTGGTATTCCAACTTCAGTTCGGGTGTGACGTCTTTCCAAGTTCCGACTTTCGACTTCCGAGGTCAATGGAATGCATCATCCAAAGGATGGAAATCGCTCCAAAGGTGCAATCAGTAAATATGTGGCACTTTACAAAAGTCTCGGGCACCTTATAGCCTTGTGTTGAAGCTTTAGATGTGTATGTAGTTTGTAAGCTTATTAACATCAGTAGAAAGTTTTAGGCTTACAAAAAAGTTCATTACATATTAAGAAAAAAAGAAAGCCCTTTTCAGATAAAACTTGATAATATTGTAGGTATACTGTACTGTGCAAAAGTCTTAGGCACCTTATTTTTTTATTGCTGGGTTTTTCATTTGAGTTCTGCATTATCGAGTCAGTACAAAAAGATTTTATATGAAGGCTGCTGGGTTTTGCATGCAAAAAAAGAAGTAAGAGTGACAGTCAAAGTCTCCAGAAGAGCTGAGGCAGATTCTCCTAAACACTCAGTAAAACTTACTAGCTAATTACTGTACAGTACGATGCAGAAGTCTTCGGCACATGCAAAGACTCGCTGTAAAGCAAAGATGCCTGTGAAAATAATGATGTTTCTACATAAAAGAAAACAATTTAAAGTGCAGTAAACAGTAATAAAATAAAGGAAGTCAATATTTCCTGTGCCTTTTTTTTAGTGTTCCCGGGTACAAAGCAAGGAAATTACCTTTCAGGTTTTACTGAGTGTCTCAGAGAATCTGCCACAGCTCTTTTGGAGACTTTGACTGTCACACTTGCTTCTTTCTTTTTTTTGCATGTTTTTGTCTGAAAAGTGGTCTCTTATGTAATGTGTTGCTTTCATTACTGACATACAAACAGGTTTGTGTGATATTGAATTTTGTTTTGGAAAAAATCACATTTGGAAATATAAAATCTTTTTGTACTGACTCAATAATGCAGAACTCAAGAAAACATCAATAACAAAAGTTGTACCTAAAAGCAATAATGTTTCTAAGACTTTTGCACAGTACTATATATGATTAAACAAAAAAAAATAACAAACAGATCTGGAGAGAAACAGCCTACCAACTTTTTTGTTTCCTTGTCTGTACTGTTCACTACAATTTACCCTTTTTTTAAAAGAGAAACTTCAGATCATCATTTTCTTTTTCAAAGATGTTCTCTACATATGCCTAAGATTTTTGCACCGTACATCCGCGGGATGTTCAAGTGTCTTTCGTGTATCAGGCATTTCATTTTATTTAATATTGTTTAAATGTTGCATTCTGTTAAAACAATTTCTGTAAAAATCTGATGTTGATGCTTGAATCTATGCCTAAATCTGCTCACTTAGATATTGGAGAATTCTGGAAATCAGCACCGCTTGGGCTACAAGAAGAAGGAAAAAACTGAAACTGAAAAAAATAGTAACTGTAAACTAGGAGAATAAAGAAGCCATGGACTGCGGACTGTAGCCTGAGCTGAAGGTTTAGGAACATCATTGGTTTATACACATGTAATACATAACACTCGCTGTCTTACGAGCCAGGCCAGGACATGCTGGACATACCCTCATAGACGGAGGTATAAATTTGCTGGTGTGAAGAAAAGACTGTTTATACACGTCCATTTTAAATATCACTCCATTGTTCTTCTGGCAAAGGACAGATCCTGTGATATGTATATTGTTTATGAAAACATTTTGTACATAATAACTTTATTTTTCTATGTCATCTCCAAACTTGTATGGTTTCGTACGGTTTGCGGCACATTGTGCATGGCTACTGTGTGCTCAGCGTAGACACGAACACACTTTCTGAGTTATGAGTAACAAGTCAATCTGTCAGAAGCACCAAATACAAATTTTTGTTTTCATATGGCTCATAAAACGACGTCTTTCTTTATTTCTCAACTTTGTGAACTTAATGTTCATGCTCTTACCATGTGCTTTACAGGCTTTGGGGGGTTTTTTTTTTGTTGTTTTTTTTAATACTGGAAACAGCATGGGGGAAAAAACTGTTTTTACATGATTTAGAACTATACAAATTTAGAAAATAAGTGGTAGTTGCATAATTAGCACAACTTTCTCCATATTAAGAGAGCAAGCTTGGCGTAAATGAAATTATTTGGGTGAAAATTCCTACACCCACGGTGTCCCGCCTACGGCTCTTCTACCCATGTTTGGTGTCTGCTCAGTTTTGGACTCTAGCCACAAGACTAATATAGCAGTAGAAGTCTATCTCACCCAATCCGAGATGTGATTTAGGGCACAGTGCAACTTCCTGTCAGCTATAAACATGAACTAAACTTCACAGTACAAATGGTACAAATGTACACTGGAATGGTACAGAGGCAGACATCTCAGTCGTGTAGATTTTCTTTTCTCCTCTCCAAACTTTAAGAGTGGAATTATACTTGAAAGCTGAAAAGATGCTATTGAAGAAGTTCCACCTTGAACTTCAATTTAAATTGAAATATTTCATAAAACTACAAGCATAATGCTATTATTTTAAACAAGGTAAATAAGTATATGCAATAGCAAGTGAGAAATGCCCCCAGTGCCTGCCCACATACCACAGTCATGAAGTCCACTGGATGTGACTGCCACCACACAACCCACAGCTCAGCCTCGATCAGACCAAACCCCAGAGCGTACAGGCATCAGTTGCATTTTTGACACACATTTAAAATGCCATTAAAACTTTGCACGTGGCTGTTTATGTTACACTTTTGCTTTCCGTAACTGGCTCTTCTGGGCCTAAGATCAAGCTGGGTAAATATTTGAGAGTGTAGTTGAGCTGAAAAGATGCTGGACGAGACAGACTTTTATTATTTGTTAGCTTTTTAGCTCCAGTGCAAAACTAAAGAAGCAATATTCAGACACTAAATATGTCCTGATTGGAAAAGTGTGTATATTCACCCCCAAAATATTGCCTTTAGGGGCTGGGTGAATAAACATAACTTACATGGACAGTGGTAGTAAGACACACTGGGTGTTCCTCAGTCTGTTCTACTTTGTTCTTACATTTGTTCATACAGGCACTGAGATAAAATATCCAGGCTATGGTCTAACTTTACACAAACTAGATATTGCTAGTACTCAGCACATGTTTAACTTGCATTCTGTTTTAGTCTCTTCCACTGTTGAGTCTTGTCTTACCTTAATACTGGCCCTCATTTCTGAAGCTCAGTCGTTCTCAGGAGCATTTACACAAGAAATATGGTGTTCATGAAAGTTCCCGGAGTTCAGAATAAACTTTGTGTAAATTTACATAGAAATGAACTCACTAATGTCAACCTTGACTGATCAGCCTCAAATTGTATAACTGGCGATGAGTTAGTTGGTGTTTTGCCGCTAAATATATCAGCAGCTGATTGCCGTACACACATGAGCAAAAGCTTTGAAACTCTGGCGGGAATTTTTAGCTTGGCTTAGCTACAAAAACATTTAAAACCTTACAGTTTATAACTTTTAACAACTTAACTAGATTTGCATTTCCTGAAGGAAATTCATAGTGCATAAAAAGAGCTGCAAGTATGTGTGTGAATGTGTTGTGTGTGTTGTGCAAATACGTTTCCTCAGACAGGATTTTTAGGCTCCCAGGGCATTGTGTATATGGCAGACGACTGAGAGGGAGAGAGAAGAGGGAAGAGGGAGCCGTAATGTGACATCAATGGCAGTTAGAATAAGTATTTCTGCAACATTCTGCCATTCATTTCTAGGGCAGACTTCAAGTATTGCACCCTCTGAATAAACACTGATAACTCAGAAAATGTTTAACCTATCACTTAACCAAGGAGTGGTAAGAAGTGGACCCCTTGCTGATCGTTCTGATGAAATTGTCGGAGTTATGACCATTTAAATACACATGAACAATCAGGAAAAGCTGAATCTGATTTCATCAAATTAACATGCAAGAAAATGGGGCAGTTTTCTGTCCCTAGTGCCGAACAAATCATCATAATTTGAAAAATATTTTGCCAAATGATGAGTTATTTTGAGTGTTCAGAAAGAAGTATTTCTACTATTTCTACTATTTACATTTTTAACGGAGTGCTTAGGTGAAATTCTAAGGATTTTAGACAAGAATATTCAGGGAAAAAGTTAATTATTGTGTTTTTTCCCTCAGCGCTAGAGTGGCATGTGACATCATCCACTCTAGGTGTTCCCATAGGAAATAATTGAGTGAAATTATAAAAAGAGTGATAGGAAGAGAAGCATGAGTGCCATCTACCTGTAATTTGATGTAGCAGGTCCCGGTGGCTTCTGGTCTGAGCATGCCGATTTTCGTGGTTGTAGCTTGAAAATTGGCAGAATTACAGCAATTTTTTCCAAAATCCCCATTCATTCCTATGGGACATTTTTATTATTTAAACTTAAATTTATTAAAAATGATAAATCTGATTGATTAAAACAAAATACATAGCACACCACAGAGCGTGATTATCTATGCAACGCTGTTTGAACAGTCTCTGCATGTTAAGTAGTTTGGGCTATATTAATTGCAGGAATGTGTGGGAGAATAATAATAATAAGAGGGAGTATGAGGGATAACAATATAGTGCTTTTCAAGCACAATAAAAATGAAACTTTACCGAATTAGACAGGCCAGTTATTTGTATTGAGAAATAATGGAGCTAATGATCATTATGTGAGAACAATCCCATTTCCTAATGACACACATGATGTACTGTAAATACATCTCCAGCACGGGTATCACCTGGTAGCATTTTATTTCAAGCGAACTGCAGCAGTAACCTGTAAAGGAATCTTCTTTATTAAACTGAAGACTACAAAACAAAACGACAATATAACAGTGGGAAAACAAAATACTGCCTCTTACATAAATAAGGATACAGAAAAGTTATACAACGTCATATAAGCGATCTATAAGCTTTTTAATCTGACCAAAGAACAAAAGATAAACAGAGTAGCACATTGGTTTTCCTTGGTATCTGTAAATACTTTACCATAAACAATCAAAGTTTATAATAATGTCTTAAAGGAGAAAATCAGGCTGCTGTGTTTGAGACACATGACCAGACTGATTCATTCCATACACACACATGTTGCATCCCACCGCATGTAGAGTAAATAAACCCAATATAAGATGTCAGATGGAGCATTCAAACAGGCCCGAGGTCCACAGCTGCATCAGGAGGCTGGCAAGCTCACAATCAGTTGTCGTTGTCATAGATGCAATCTGGAAAGGTAAAGTGAGGCAACGAGTGAGTACCCTAAAGATTAAAAACACATAGGTCAAGTATATTTTCTGGACTAACAGAAATTTCCTATAACTCAAATAACTCAATTTACCTATATATCTATTTCATCCTTACAAATCTGTGACTACTACAGAAAAGCTAAGAAGGAGGGTGTTCATATAAACTACTTTCAGAGCTTCTGTTACAGAAAATTAGTCAACACTTTCTGATCAGATTCAAGAATTCAAAATATAATTGAGCTTTTTAGCCTTTAGTGTTTCTAGCTTCAAACCAACCAGGTGCTAAAATGGAGTTGGATAGCTGTCAGAGATCTCAGTGTAGACATTTGGGTTCTGAAAATGTTGCCGAGTCAAAGGAAGCCAAGTTGAATTTCTAATTCCTTACTGAATTCATACACCGATCAGGCATAAAATTATGACCACCTCCTTTTCTCTACACTCATTTTCCATTTTCTCAGTTCCACTTACCATATGGCTGCACTTTGTAGTTCTACAATTACAGACTGTAGTCCATCTGTTTCACTACATACTTTGTTAGTCCCCTTTACTCT
>JAOVVH010000026.1:18559938-18570190 GCA_028566435.1 Scorpiodoras heckelii | reverse complement strand
TTAAGTTTGTGGTTGTAAGGTGACAAAATGTGAAAAAGTTCAAGGGGTATGAATACTTTTGCAAGCCACTGTAAATATACATAAATATAGATTTAGTTTATTATATCATATACACCTTATATACATAGTTTATTGAATTTGTAGGGAGAAAAGTGTCAATACACATCTACATAGAGCATGTTTTATTGTTTGCAATACGTTAAAATCAGTAAATTAATAGGTATTGTGCTCTAAAATGGCATAAAAATGGCGTATTTAAGTTTGTACACAGTAGAGGACGTGTTAAGCAGCAGGAACAATTTCACTGGTCAAATTCGGATACTTCCTTCTGATTGGCTGATGACTTTTGGCAGTGCTGTAGCGGTGAAAAATCCAAGCGCGAGAACATCGAACATCAAACTCCCACAGCACGTGACGTGCACATTCCCAGTCCGTCATTTCTTGTGAAACCAATTTAATTTTATTCACTGTTATATTTTCTCACCCCTGTGGAGACTTAGTGTGCGTATGAAATCGTGTGTAAAAGATAAAAATACCGGACAATCCTATATTATACCTTACCGTGCCGCGTTATATCGCGGTGTAACGGAGTATTGGGAGATGACTAGCTCTCTCTCTCTCTCTCTCTCTCTCTCTCTCTCTCTCTCTCTCTCGCTCTCGACTGCAACCAAACTTATAAACGGCAAAGCAGCTGCTCTTTCCTGCGGCTCACATGATAGAATCTTTAAACCCTGACTTAAGTCTAAACCAAGCTCATTTTGTGAAACAGAAACCACAGACCTCTGCTCTGGAAAGCCACGAAGACGAATGAATGAAAATAAACGCGTGAATCCCGCTCTTTTTAAACTTTACGCTTGTAAAGTGGCGTTTCGCGCTGACGTGCACAAGGATTAGCCAATAAAATCCGAGTACGGATGTTTGTTTTTTTTTCAAACTTCCGCCTAGCACGTTCGGCTTCACCATTCTGTGTGCGGCATTAAAGGTTAGTCCCACATACCGGCGTCCTTTAACCGAACACCGCTGGTTTATTGTACAGCTGGGTTTTAATAACACGCTGCATTTTAATCGAGTTGAATGAAATTGTTTGATGGTTGATTTTTTTTTAGGCGGGCATCTCGGATTAATCTTTGAATCTGTGGTTTGGAGTTAGCAGATTAGCAAGCTAGTGTGCAGCTCAATAGGGGGTTATTATGTGTGTATGTAGCTATGTAGCGTTAACTGTGTGTGTGTGTGTGTGTGTGTTTATGGCGCCCGCCTCTGCACAGCACAATCATAACACTGCTCAGATCTACTGCTGGGTTAAGTGTAATCAGTACACACGCTCAAGTCCCAAAGTCTCGGTGCGCGATTTTATCTGATGCATTTAATCCCAAAGGTGGGATTTGGTCAAGGTCAAGAAAATGCGCTGTGCCGATCGGCGTTTCTGCCAGCTGGACTTCTGTCACAGCGGAAATAAGTGCGAAACTAAAATCAAAATCAATTTCACTTAAGCTGTCATATTTACATCTGAACTAAACAGACATATCTGTAAACCCCCTGGTCTCATCGAGCACTTTATTTTCAGTTTTATTAGTTAGTTATTTGGTGTGTCAGTGACATTAGACTCGGAAGTTAAAGTACGTGTACTATTCATTTCCTTATTGCCGTCTTCCCTGGAATAATTATTTTAATAATGCATCATTATGTTCACAGAAGTTGTTATTTACAGTGTCTGAAAAGTTTTAATAGATCCTAATACTAGTTCAATCCTGACTTGGCAAGGTCTCAACACTTACCCTAGTTTTTAAGTTCTTTTCAGTTCTTCCAGTCTAAACTGAGTTTTCTTTCATGATCCTTCATGATAAAACTTTCCTAACCCTGTGATCTGTTCAATGCCATGGGCTTTTAAGGGAAAGGAAAATAATACGGCATTTTATCTGCAAACCTTTTAATGCAAACTCTTTGCATGAAGTGGGGATCATATGGTGGAAGACGGATCATGTGGTGGAAGCTTGAACAGGTCTGGGATTTTTTCCCTCAAGGGCAGATCAAGAACGCTGAACTAACTAGACCTATAAAACCGAACCGGCTCTTATCACTGACTGTACACTGTAACTGTACGCTGATATCATGATCTCCGAGTGTGTCCTTGTCCTGCCAAGTTTGCGCTTGTGCGCTCAAGTTTCTTTTCCTTTTTCTCCCCCCCTATTTAATCCTTTGCTTTAACCAGCCCTTTAACTTGGCAGGAGACTTTTACTCTGGCTTGTGTAAGGGCATATAAGTGACGTATCTTTTGCAGACACGTGTTGGTGTACTTTTTTTTATGAATGTGTGTGACCTCGTGGTGGATCTCCGTAGCTGGGGTTGGTGGGACTGTGCAGGGCATGCTGGGATAGGTCAGTGGGGCTGGCTTGACTCTCTGCGTGTGTGTGTGTGTGTGTGTGTGCGCAGGAGGAGGGTTGATCCGGCTGCCCAGCTCCTCCTCGTGTCTCCGATGGCGAGTGTACTGCGTGTGGTTGCCAGCAGCTGCTCCAGCCCTCTCTTCACTGGACTGGCCTCGGTCCGAACGGCAAAAGTGCCATGTGTGCGCTTCTTCAGGACCCACCAGGCTCTGGCACGCTCTGCTGGCCTAGGTAAAAACTCACTTCTTCACCAAGTACCACAGCTTCTCTATCTAATATGTGTAATTCCGACTGTTGCTCAAACTGTGTTTATTTTGTAAATAAAGACTTCTTTTTAAGGACAGAACTCTAGCTAGTCTAAATCCCTGCGACTTCAGCACTGACCTCTTTTTTTTGTCCCTAGAGTGTCTTCTGCTCTGTTGCAAGCAGCCATAATTCCTTGTGAAGGTCATTGTGTCCTGTGTCACTCTGTCCCCGCCTCTGCCCTTGTTTTTACCGTCGTTACCTGCATGTAGTGACGCGCTTCCTGGCTCAGAATGAATGAACAGTCCTGTGCACATGGTCCACACTGTCCGTGTGTGTGTGTGTGTGTGTGTGTGTGTGTGTGTGTGTGTGTGTGTGCGCCAGAGACATGCTCTTAATGGCTGGTGTTCTTTCGGTAGGGCGGGAATGGTAATGAAAGCTGAGGGCAGTTATTTCTGGCAACATGTCAGTTCAGTTTGAAGCCAGAGTCAGGTGTGAGTTCACGAGTGAGGCCAGTGCGTGCTGAGACTGAGACACCTCGGATAGCATCAGTGTGTTTTGCTCTTACTTTCTGATCACTGTTTAAAGACAATGCACAAAGCGTACATAGAAACGACCCGTGCACCCAAAACAAACAAATAAAGCCTCGTTCTGAGGGTTAGGACACGAAACAAGCAATTACACGTAATGGATATCAGAAAGATGCATAACTGTGAATAACTGCTTGTTGCAGTGTATGCTCACTTCACCAACGTGTGTAAATGCGTGTGTTTCACTGCACGGATGGGTTAAATGCGGAGGACAAATTCCTCTGTGTGCAAGCACAGTAGGTCAATACTTCACTTCACTTCACAAACTATAGACAAGCTTCCAGTTAACCTTGTGAAAGATTTGCATTATACTTGCATTTGTCTTTTCAGTTGTGTGTTTTTTTTTTTTACATTTTATGACACTGTTAATGACTAAGAACATACATAAAAGGACAAAGTGATGAGAGAAAAAAGTTCATAGTTCGAATCACTGTTTTCCTCAGCACATTTCTGGTTTGGTGTCACGCCGCAGCAACATCAGACCCATGTAGGTTGTGTGGCCTACAGAAGGCAGAGCTGTATGTTAGAAGTGATTTGTATGATGATAAAATTCACATTTGATTTGAGGATATATTTAATATATATTATATTAATAATTAGTGCTGTCACATGATTAATTTTTTAAAATCACGTTAATCGCATGATTAATTTTTGTAATTGCGGTTTCAGCGCATATTTTGATTTGTGTTGTACATGCAGGTCGGCATCGTAGGACCACTGAAAATGTTGTCTATTTTAAGAGAAACAACTGTTGAATGTTGCCTCATTATTCACTTGACTTTATTTGATAAAAGTGAAATATTAAATATACTGATTATAGTTGGAGTTTAATTAAAGGCATTGATTCACCAGTTTAAATTAGAGTAACGCGGCACGTTGCAACTGAAGAGTAAAGTTGCGTTCCAATCAAAACATACATTAAAAAGTTAAAATACATCACCCACAGTTTATAGACGTTTCATCACATTTATTTTAAAAGTGCCTACAGCATATAAAATGAGTCTGAACAGTGTCGTTTATCAGGCTAAATACAGCCAAGTGCTCATGGCTCGATCCTGAGGCTGTCTGCTGTTGATGACGTTGCAGGGCGTTTCAAATGGAGCGTTTTAGTGACCGAGTTCCCTATGAAGATCCCTTGAGATTCTGTACCGTGTACAGTGTGTAGGGAGCAGGGATACAGATTAGGGACACTTGCTATTGAAAGGCATCCTAAAACGAGTAACATAACGGCCAATTTCGGAATGAAATGTGTTCGCTGACGGTGCTGCTGGTTTGCGTTAATTCTTTAATGCGTTCGTTAATGCGTTAATTTGACAGCACTATTAATAATATAAAATTACTGTGCAAAAGGCTAAGGCACCCAGTTTTTTGGGAACAATTTTTATTATGAAATTTTTCTGAGTTCTACATTATTGAGTCTATGCAAAAAGATTATATAAAAATCTATAAAATTAAATGTTACACAAATGTTTGTATGTCAGTAACGAAAGCAACATATTACTTATATTACTTATATATTGTTTGCATTAATATAGTTCAACTTTTGTTATTGATGTTTTTTAGTATTTTGCATTATTGAGTCAGTACAAAAAGATTTTCAATTTCCAAACATTACTTTTCCAACAAAAAATTAAATGTTACAAACATTTTTGTGTATGTTAGTAACGAAAACAACACATTACATATCAGACCACTTTTCAGACAAAAAACATAATGAAGGCTGCTGGGTTTTGCATGCAAAAAAGATGTAAAGTCTCCAGAAGAGCTGTGGCAGATTCTCCAAGACACTCAGTAAAACATAAAAGCTAATTTCCTTATAAAACTGCACACATTGTGCCTGGGAACACTGTTTAAGAAAAAGGCACCAAATATTGACTTCCTTTAGTTTGTTACTGTTTACTGCACTTTATAGTGTTTTCTTTTATCATCTTCATTATTTTTGAAGGCATCATTGCTTTACAGCAAGTCTTTGCATGTGCCTAAGACTTCTGCATCGTACTGTACAATAATTGGCTGGTAAGTTTTACTGAGTGTCTTGGAGAATCTGCCACATCTCTTCTGGAGACTTTGACTGTCACACTTACTTTTGCAAAACCCAGCAGGCTTCGTTATGTTTTTTCTCGGAAAAGTGGTCTGTTATGTAATGTGTTGCTTTTGTTACTAACATACACAAAAATGTTTGTAACATTAAATTTTTGTTGGAAAAGTAATGTTTGGAAATTTAAAATCTTTTGTACTGACTCAATAATGAAAAACACAAAAAAAATCAATGACAAAAGTTGAACTCTATTAGTGTACGCAATATATAGGTAATCTTCTTTGTATAAATAAAAATAAGGAAGATTAATAATGGCCCCCCATTCTCCATTCTTCTGAATGTTATTTTTTCTTACTGAAACAAAATGATATGAAATGTCGGAATTGGTAGATTAGACAAAAGCCCGAAAGGTGAGGATGCACTGCTAGCTCTACTCCAGAACTGTCTTCTCTGGTCTGTGTGTGTAAATAAAATTGGTGGTAAACACACTGTGTAGGCATGGCTGCATGAAGCCTGAGAAACTTTAAATGGGACATATGAAATATTCACTTTGTCAGGTTTTGTGCACATAGGTTTTGTGCACATACATGGAGTGGCAGCAACCCACAAACTTTGAAATATAATGACATGGTCAGTTTTCTGTATGCTGCCTCATGGGATTAAACACTGTGTTCAGAATCTGCAGCATTTACTACATCACATGTGAAATCATTGAAATCCCTCTAAATATCTCCACCTACTGCATGTGTATCTCCACCATTTCTTGAGAATCACATTTGCAAAAGGGCTTCATTTTTTTGCCGTGAGTCACGGATACTCCAGGGTTAAGTCAAAGTTAAAGAAAATGCTCAGCAAACGCCCATCCCTAAACTGGCTTCGAGCCTTGGAGGACAGAGCAGCTGAGTGGATAAACTCTATTTTTGATGTCCCAAAAACCTGTACATATGTGCTAAAAACTTTGTTCTTAACTGCTTTTACAACCTCAGTCAGTACAACGTGTGATGTTTTTACAATTATCTCTAACATTTGTGTACATTGAATGTAAGTAATTCAGTTCATCTAAGGTTAAACACACTCCTCAAGCATCTAGCAGTGATTATAGCCTCACTATCAAGATTCAGAGTAACTGGAGACAATTTTTTATAAAAACGTCTCATTGAGAAATATAAACGTTCTGGTGCTTTTTTTCCCCCGAAAACGTGGCTGGTTTTTGTGTGTCCGAAATGGCAGATGCATTGGTCGACACATTGACCTCACTCCCATTGGCAAAGTGACATGTATGTAATAGAGCTGAACAGTCTGGTATTGAAGTATAAATCCCTTTCATACTCACCATAGGGGTTTAGATTTTTAGCTATAAAACTTTAACTGCCCAGTGTAGACTTGCCATGAGCTACCAGGTCGTGAGACGTTGGTATATGATCTTATTGAAGCCACAAATCAATCTGGTTTCAACTTTATTTGAAAGAAGTCCTGTTTTATTCCCCCATTCCTCGTAAATATATACATTATCCATAGTGCTTAAAGTAAGTTCCGCCAATCAGGGACGTCAGTGTTACCATGGAGATTTAAACTACATGGTTTGGTGCCAGAAAGGCACAAAGCCATAGTCATCATCTAGCAGCCTACTGCACAATGAAACCGGAGCAATAAAATAAATGCTGTATGTGTTCACAAAGACAATATTTACAATTATTTAAAAACCACCTATATACACAAAAACACTAGCGAGAGGTAGGCGATTGAACCGGTTGTCTGAAAGCTGTTTGGGAAACAGAAGGAAAGAGGGGTTGTCATCATTTGCAGTCCTTTGTGAGATATGTAGTTCATTCCCACTTTAAACATGTTAAGTACACAATCTTTTACCTTTTTGTCCATTGTCCTGTTCGTCCATTTTTCTAAACGTTGTTTTTTTTTTTTTCTTCGATTTAACTTTTTATAATGTCATGATTTATTTGCTGGCTGACTGGTTCGGTTGCGGGTGAGAAAGTTCTTTATATAAGGATTTTTCTAAATGGAACAAGAGCTGCTGAAAAAGTGGGCGGTCACTGTTGAGTGCTATGGGGATTCAGGGTGGGTTCAGCAGCAGCTCATTATCATTTAAAGCAGCAGGCACTGAAACTGCATGTTTGGAAAGGGCTGTTTTTTACAGGGTGAAAAGACAG
Source organism: Scorpiodoras heckelii (assembly GCA_028566435.1). NCBI lineage: Eukaryota > Metazoa > Chordata > Actinopteri > Siluriformes > Doradidae > Scorpiodoras > Scorpiodoras heckelii. The sequence continues at coordinate 18,562,773 of JAOVVH010000026.1, read as the reverse complement.
TTGCAGTATTTGATCCATGCAGTATTTTGACCAAAGAATTTCACAGGCATTTCATTAAGATGCCAGGGAATTGTAGTCTAAAGCATATCCCCTTTAAGGCCTTTCCCTGATTGTGCTGAGAAATACTGTGAAGCCTTGAAGTCTCAAAAACGGTGACATCTTGTGGTTTGCAAAAATTATAGCAATGATTATCTCGAGAGTGTTAATTCGGCTGCTTCTCTGTTGTAGGTTTTCAGTTTGACTCTTGTGGGCCTCCTACTACGTGACATCACTAGCTCTGTGCATGATGTCTCACTGGTAGGGCTGCAAAAGCACAGAAACTTACAACCTTACTGCAATATACAATGAATACTACCTTGTGGGTTGCGATAATGCCACAACCAAACCAAACAATCATTTCAAATGATGTATACGAGGTCTGTCCGGAAAGTATTGAGAATGAAATTCCCATGCTCTGTACGGCTTACACATGGGGATGTGTTTTAATCTTGGGGAAGAAGAAATCACACGGAGCCAAGCCGGGGCTGTAGGGTGCATGTAGGCTGCCAGTCACATGTGACTCGGTGCATTGTCATGATGGAGGATCCATGAAGAGGTGATCTGACAGCAGACACGCAAAACCTTCTTCCTCAAACGCTCCAAAACTCCAAGGTAAAATGTTCTATTTGACATTTGACCTTCTGGTATGAATTCGTTATGGATGATCCCTTGAGTATCAAAGAAGATGATGAACAGTTACTTTATTTCTGATTTACTCATGTGAGCTTCCTTTTTAGTGAGGTGATGTTGCCATGTACCATTCTGACTGAATGATTGGGTGATGATAGGGTAGCTTGTCCATAAACTTTCTTCAACCTTTCAGGAGTTTCTGATGCACTTTTACTGTTTATCATGCAGGATTTGTTCGTGTTCATTTGCTCCAAACTCACTTGCATTGTAACAGTGACGAAGCTCTTCATCAGCGCGTCTCAAAAACAAGTGTCTGGCCACTGCGAAGGCTAGAATGCAACTGAAACAGGTCCTACTGTGTATCTGAGATCCCAGTCTAACTGACCTTGAACCACCATCCCCATGCATAAGCCCTACAGAGTGCAGGAATTTCATTCTCATTACTTTCCGGACAGACCTTGTGGACCGCAAAATATTTTGTTGCGTACGTAAAACTAAAGACGTGGTCGTTACACACATTTAAAAAGCATTTTAACTGACTTTTGTTGCGTATTATAATTAATAAACATGGGTATACTGTAAGGCTTTTAGCCAGTTTTAAGTTGGAAATACTTTCCAACCCAGACAGCAAGGTGAAGAGTGGAAGAGCAACTTTCAGGCGTAAACAAGCTCCAGTACCGAGGGGATATGTAGAATGTGTTTTATGGTGAAAGGAGTTCCTGACTGCAGAAAGTTTGAGAACTTCTGTACTAAATTATTTAGGAAATGGGGCAGGGCTTGTGTATGTATTCTTTGGCTTTTGAGGTATTTATATGGTGCTGGAGGAAATTATTGGAATGCTACAAGCCAATAATAGTCACAAGATTGTTGGGGAGAAGCTACAGGTCTACTTTTAAACACTGTGTCAGATTTTCCCCATGTGTCAAGCTTGTGTGTGTGTGTGTGTTTTTTTTTTTTTAATGGCTTAATTGTAGTCTGCCAGTGTGTGACGTTCGTATGAGTGTTCAGTGGAAAAGATGAGGCATGGCAGAAGGAGGAGGATGTGTCCGGCTCTTTCGGAGTACAGAAATCATGACAATGTTACTGCCAGCGGCTGTTACGGTTTGAAGTACTGAATGTTTTAAGCTCTGCCGTTTCTATGACCGAATAAAGAAAAGTTATTTTTACTGCTCATTGAAACGCATAGAGGTAAAATAGTAAGTGTGTGCATGCAGTGTTTCAATTTTAGTGACCTGACTGAATCAGATGGGACAAAAATCACAGATAATCCAGTAATAATTTTATTACCTCACTGCCACATGTACAATAAATCCAGTCTGAATAAGGGTTTTAATAGTAGTCTGTCACTGTGAGGGTTCAGTTAGAAACCTGACCCTTTTTTGTTTGTAGAACCATATAGTACTAAATATAGAACGGCATAGTGCTGTGTAATATGACCACCGCATAAAGTGGGGAAAAAGAGCAAGAATTAAATGAAATAAGGATACCATATTTCAAAATCGTTCCTTGCGCAGTTCTTGAGATGTGGACATGACAGTCGTGGACTGGTGATACCGTTGACCAAATATTGATTAAAAAAAATGGAAGAAGAAAAAGAAACTGTATGACTGCCAGCTATCTGTGCTGGTTATAATATAAAAAACCGATGTATAATTAATGCCTTGAAATTAGGGCTGAAACGATTATTCGAGTTATTCGAATAATTCGATTACAAAAAATCCTCGAAGCAAATTCTTTGCCTCAAGGCTTCATTTAATTCATGTCCCGTATCGTATCACTCCGGTTCGTAAACTAGTGCGCAGCTCCAGTATCATTGTTTTACACGGACTGTTATAACTGACACGCATTTCAGAGCTTTAAGGCGGTGTGATTTATTTTGCTCTCTGTGGCAACGGCGGACAATGAAGATACCGGTGTGTGTAAAAGGCCGAAAATGTCTAATGTGTGGGACCATTTTACGCTGCGTGAGGTGGACAGTGTAGTGCAGTGTATATACTGTAAAACAGACCTGGACTACCATCCTTCATCTCTCTCTCACACACACACAAACACACACATGCACACATACGCCCACACACGCACGCACACACACACACACACACACACACACACACACACAGATAGGTTACATCTCAAAACACGCATTCCCCATACATAAGATAGTAA
>JAOVVH010000026.1:18544721-18559838 GCA_028566435.1 Scorpiodoras heckelii | reverse complement strand
AGTTGTTTAAAAACACAAAAGTATGATTTATCCGATTACTCGATTAATCGATGAAAAAATCGACAGAATACTCGATTTCAAAAATATTCGATAGTTGCAGCCCTACTTGAAATTAAACAATTAAAAGGAGTGTAATTGAAAAATAATTAAAATACCACATGATATGATTCTCAGTCATTTCTATGATGCCGTGAGTTTAATATTACTTTTCTCCAATGCCTACAAAAATAAGAAAACATTTTTAACATTAAAAATCGAGGTAGACTGATAGAGGTACAGATATTTGATCATATTGCCCAGCCCTAAATGAAATCTATATTAAAATTTGATCAAATAAATTTAACAATTTATAGAAATTTAATGTAATTGAAAAAAAAAAATACTCTTAAACGATAATTAGAAAAATTGACCATACGTTAAGTTAAATGCCAAATAAAAAATAGGGATGCAGATATTATTTTCAATACATTGCTTTTGACTTGTTTATACAGATAACTAATAGTTACATCATTAATCTACATAGTGTTAAGCAACGTCATGGAACATTTTATCTAACTCTATTTATGCTGGTTGCTGCCATGTGCTGCTATCAGTGAGCTCCATATTCTGAGTTTCGTGTATGATTTTATGGTGCGTAAACATTATTTTTAATATAAAGCATGTGAGCGGGCAAATGACCTGAGTGCACGATGTAGAAAGTCTGACCAACGTGTAGACCCAGGTGAGCGAAGGGAAAGGAAGTGGCTGTGTCTCAGTGCTCGCTGAAGAGAAGTGCTCTCACTCATGACAGTTTCTATGTACACTCGCTTCTCTGCTCCACGTTAATGAATACCCTTGTGTGTGCAATTCACAGCACCTTGTGCTCATTTTCCAAAGCCTCTTCACGTTGTCTTTCCGCAGGGATTCCTTACAAGCAGCTGACAGTCGGCGTTCCTAAGGAGATCTTTGAGAATGAGCTCCGGGTGGCGCTCTCGCCCGCAGGGGTGGATGCGCTGGTCAAGCAGGGCTTCAACGTGGTGGTAGAGTCTGGTGCCGGAGAGTCCGCCAAGTTCCCCGATGAGCTGTATTCCAGAGCTGGCGCTACCATCAAGGGAGTCAATGACGTACTATCCTCCGACATTGTGGTTAAGGTGTGTGGCTTTTATTGTCACCATGTGGTAGGGGGTGGAAAAATGGCTAGAATACATAACCAGTCTCAGGTCTGTAATGCAGTTCTCGGTGTTCCTTAATTCTCACTGGAACTTATTATAAAACTTATTATGATCTGTCAGGTACAGTGCTACAGTGCTCACTGGTGTGTAATCCTCAGATGACTTTAGTCTTGGAGAACAGTGTCAGAATTGTACTGCATCAAATATCCAGCAATGTTTGATCGAAAACAAGACAGAAATGTAATAAACTGCTCAAACAGCAGCTGTACCAATGGTTTAGTCCCGAGAGCCATAATGTATGTGGCCTAATACTCTAAAGAGGTTGCTTGATTGACAGCTCTTTTTTTTAGAGACTCCAAACTTGTGGTGTCACTAAAGCTACTTAAAAACAGCAGTGCAAGCACTGGATCCATCAGTGAGTTATAGTGCTGCCCAATAGCTACGAAGCCTTTTTACTGAGCTTTCAGTCACTCAGTGGATTGGCTTTAACTCACTGGATCAGATTTTGCTTGTACAAATTGGCTTTAGCATGTTGTTTTGGTTTTTACGTGTTATGTTGGCTTCTGTTTGCTAGCTTTGCTAGGTTAGCTTTCACTTGCTCGATTGGCTATAATTGGCCCTGCCCACTTTATCATAGAGTGGAGTAATTCTTAGTTTTTTTAGTTAGCTCCCTGTTTTTTCCTGTCACAGGTACGTGCCCCAATGCTGAACCCAGCTCTTGGTGTACATGAGACAGAGCTGATGAAGGAAGGTGCCACTCTGGTGAGCTTTATCTACCCGGCTCAGAACCCGGAGCTGCTGGATCGTTTGGCCAAGCGTAAGGCCACAGTGCTGGCCATGGACCAGGTGCCCCGTGTCACCATCGCTCAGGGCTACGATGCGCTCAGCTCCATGGCCAACATCGCTGGGTGAGTTCCTCACAGCATTCTCTGGGCTTCTTTTACTACATGGCAAACTTTGAATGATGTTATGATCTTTACAGACATCACTGCACGCTCTGCCTGGCTCTAAAAGGTGCTGTACACTGATTTGTATACTACGCCATAGTGTGAACGCAAAGCTTTAATCAGTCCTGACATTTTGAAGGTTCTTTGAAATGTCCACTTTCTTTTTAGCTACCGTAAATTATTCCCTAAATCAAGCGGCTATGCAATTGTGGACCAAGAATAGATCTGAGATTATCAGTAAAACCTGCATACTCGACTAACTTGTATACCTTGACTAATGATACTGCTGAACAAAATCTTTGTTGTTTTGGACCTGGCTTCTTGAATAACCCCGAAGTGCTCGCTGATCATTATCCTGATTATTACAATGCTACTTACTAAAGAAATCAATAACTGGAAACTAAATATTGATTTAAAAATTATTTTATTGCTTTTGCTATTGTTAATGTTTATGGTCCATAGCAGTGTAACTCTGTAACCTTCTTAAGATTAGCCTACTTATTATTATTATTATTATTATTATTATTATTCATGTAAAACTAAAATATATTTAAGGAGGCCTATTATACCCAATTTCCTTCAATAAATTAGAATTTTTAATTAAAATTTCCCAGAGAAAACTTCACCCTATCAAATATTGCACATTAAAAAAAATAGCTTATGTGGCTCATCCTCCATATATAGTAACAGCTAACTGTTACTATAGACATAATAACATATTAGAGTGAGCGTATTAATATAAACCTATGCTGTGCAGCTACACTATTAGTAGATCTACCATTAGAAAATTAGTCAACACCTTCTGGCCAATCAGAATGCAAAATATTTTTTGTTAATGGGCTTTAATGGGCTTCTGTTTATTTTGGCAGATATAAAGCTGTGGTCCTGGCAGCGAACCAGTTTGGCCGCTTCTTCACTGGTCAGATCACTGCTGCAGGAAAAGTTCCTCCCGCTAAGGTAAGACATCCTGCACATCTGGCATCTATGTGCACTAAACAAGAACGGTATTTCACATCCTGTTGTTTTGAATGTAAGGTGCTAATCATTGGAGGGGGCGTGGCCGGACTGGCTGCCGCAGGAACCGCCCGGGCCATGGGTGCCATCGTTAGGGGCTTCGACACGAGGTACTAAACCACTGCAGCTGCTGGATGCATGTTGTATAATGTGTATCAGTCTTGATTAAACACAGCACTGTGATGTCACATGTGATGAGATCGAGCAATACCGGATCATAGCCATAGTTGCAGTATTAAGCATACAAGCTCATCTTAACACTTAACGGTCTGTGATGGTGCCAAAACATGTGAGACTGACACAAATTTTGGTTTTCACAAAGTTCGCAGCTTCAGTGTTTTTAGATCTTTTTGTCAGATGTTTCTGTGGTATACTGAAGTACAATTATACATCAGGTTTATGCAAAGACTCGATATTTACAGTGTTGTCCCTTCTTTTTCAAAACTTCTGTAATTCACCCTGGCTTCTGGGACAAATCCTGACTATTGGCAACCCATTCTTACCTAATCAGTAGTGCTGTCAAATTAACTTTGTTCGTTAAAGTGTTAAAGATTTAATTGCGGTTAAAAAAAAATTTAAAGCCTCTAAAAAAATTAATGCAGATGAAAAATTAGTTAAATTTCGCAAACCAGCGGCGCTGTAATTGAGTGTTACGTTACTCATTTTAGGCCTCACTCCAATCTCAAGTGTCCCTATTCTGTATACTTGCTCCCTACACAAAGTACAGGGTACAGAATCCCAAGGGCACTTCATAGGTCACTAAAACAGCTCTATTTGAAACGCCCTGCAACGTCATCAACAGCGGACAGCTGTGTTTAGCATGATAAACAACGCCGTTCAAACTATTTTTATATGCTGTAGGCACTTTTGAAATAAATGTGATGCGTCTATGAACTCTGGGTGGTGTATTTTAACTTTTTAATGTATGTTTTGGATGCAACGTGCTCCGTTTCTCTAATTGGCGAATCGATGCCTTTAATTAAATTCCAACTCTAATCAGTATATCAGATGAATGAAAGACAAAAACTTGAAAAAAATTTAAAAAATGAAAAGATATCAATCATCTTTAATATTTCACTTTTATCAAATAAAGTCAAGTGAATAATGAGGCAACGTTCAACAGTCGTTTCTCTTAAAATAGACCCGTGATTAAACAGCAACAACATTTTCAATGGTCCTACGATGCCGACCTGCACGTACAACACTATTCACAATGTGCATTAAAACCATGATTAAAAAAATTCATTGTGTGACAGCACTACTAATCAGTGCTTGGAGATTATCACAATTTCTGTGTTCTTGTTTGTTCACCCACTTTTTGAGGAATGATCACAGGTTCTCAATAGGATTGAGATCTGGGTAGTTTCCTGGCCATGGACCCAAAATTTCAATGTTTTGTTCACTGAGCCACTTAGTTATCATGTTTGTCTTGTGACACGGTGCTCCGTCATGCTGGAAAAAGCATTGTTCATCACCAAATTGCTCCGGGATCGTTGGGAGAAGTCGCTCTTGAAGAATGTTTTGATAGCATTCTTTATTCATGGCAGTGTTCTTAGGCAAAATTGTGAGTGAGCCCACTCCCTTGGATGAGAAGCAACCCCACACATGAATGGTCTCAGGATGTTTTACTGTTGGCATGACACAAGATTCATGGTAGTGCTCACCTTTTCTTCTCCGGACAATCAATTTTCCACATGTCCCAAACAGTCTGAAGGAGGCTTCATGAGAGAAAATGACTTTACCCCAGTCCTCTGCAGTCCCTGTAATTCATGCAGAATGTCAGTCTGTCCTTGATGTTTTTCTTGGAGAGAAGTCGCTTCTTTTCTGCCCTTACTGACACCAGACCGTCCTCCAAAAGCCTTTGCGTCACTGTGCAGATGCACTCACACCTTCCTGAGCAAGCTCTACACTGCTGGTGACCCGATCCCATAGCTGAATCCTCTTTAGGAGACGATCCTGGCACTTGCTGGACTTTCTTAGGTGTCCTGAAGCCTTCTTCACAGCAATTGAACCTTGAAGTTCTTGATGATCTGATAAATGGTTGATTTAGGTGCAATCTTACAAGCAGCAATGTCCTTGCCTGTGAAACCGTTTTGATACAAAGCAGTGATGACTGCACATGTTTCCTTGGAGATAACCATGGTTAACCGAAGAAGATAATGATTTCTAGCACCGCCACCACTTTTAAAGCAACCCGTCTGCTCTTCTAATTCAATCAGCATGACAGTGATATCAGCTGCCTTGTCCTCATTACCACTTTCTCCTGAACTAACAAAAAGATCACTGAAATGATATTAGCAGGTCATTTTGTGGCAGGGCTGAAATGCAGTGGAAATGGGGTTTTTGTGATTAAGTTAATTTTCAATTAATTGCAATTCATCTGATCACTCTTCATAACAATCTAGAGTTAATGCAAACTGCCAACATAAAAAACTGAAGCAGGAAACTTTGTGAAAACCAAAATTTGTGTCTGTAAATCATATAGTCTACCGTATTCAGAATTTTCTCAAAGATAGATCACCTGATTGAAATGGCCTTTGGTATGGAGTTTAAAATTCGCTCTTTAATGCCAATCTTATGATTTAATAAGAACCGTATTGATGTGAGACTTCATCTAGATCTAATTTTCTTTTTAGTGAACATGTTCTGAGACTCATGAGAAAATTCAGCATGCCTGCTAAACTGTGCTTGGATTTGCATTTGAAATTCAGTGCATCAAATCAAAAACCCGAGCTTAAAATATCTCCTGCACTTCCTGTACTTTTCCACTAGATGGCAGTGCTACCCTGTTTACTTAGGAGCTCCGACTCGTTTCTCCTCTCTCATGTTCACCTGTGTGTCTAGAAAGGCTGATGTGTTTTGAATGAAAAATTGAAATGCTCCCAGCTGCAATCTTTGCTAACAAATTGTTTGACAAATAGAACCCAGTGGCTGTTTTTGTTTTTGTGATGCTTGATCGTTACTACACATGCACACACTTGCAGAGCTGCAGCCTTGGAGCAGTTTAAGTCTCTGGGAGCTGAACCACTGGAGGTGGACGTGAAGGAGTCTGGAGAAGGCCAGGGTGGCTACGCGAAAGAGATGTCCAAGGAGTTCATCGAGGCTGAGATGAAGCTGTTTGCCAAGCAGTGTTTGGACGTCGACATCCTCATCAGCACTGCTCTAATCCCGGGTAAGCACATACCATACTTTAAGACTTGAGACTTGACTCAAGACTCGAATTGGACTCGAGATTTGGGACTTGTGACCAATCTTTATTTTATTTATTTATTTATTTTTGGTGCATTAACATTAAGGAAATGTCTGAGCTGAATGTTGTCCGCCTTTTTTATCATCATGTGCAACTTTACATATGCGCGCAGCCACAAATGACACAGTGATAAGAGATTTGAGACTTGTACTTGCCCCTCAAAGACCCGAGATTTGATTTTGCCTTGCAACATATGACGCGTGTGTTTGAGACACTCACAACTGCTTCATAAAGCCACGGGTCGTTCTCATCATGTCACATTTCCAGTTTATTTTTGTATTTCTTGGTGCATGTTTCTAATTGCTTAGTTGCCAAAATATGACTGTTGTTACACATTACTAAAAACAAACTATTGGAAAATGCAAGCTTTCACCTTATTAGGTGGTGGTGATGCTGTATATTGTATATAGCTTCCCTTTTTTCCTCCTCTGTGATTCTGGATGTTGCCAGTTGCCAATTGTTTCCCCCCAAATGTACTTCAAGTATTTTTGTGCCTTTAGCTCATATTGTTCATTATTACATACAGGTATTTTTTCTACCTCTCTGTGTTTTGGCCTCCGAATTGCCATGAAAACAGTGTTTCCACCCTGTGGATGGGGAAAAACATGAACCTGTGATGCAGTTTTGCATGTGTAATGAATGTGGTAGGACTTTATTCATCATGACTGCTGACCAGGTTTTACTTTGCACTCTGTAATTTTTTTTATTTGATCACATTTTTGTGGTTTAATGCTGTTCTTGGATAATATTATTTTTAAAAAGGCAAGATTCTCTGACCTTTTTAGAAATATCCGTGTATGTATGTATGTATGTATGTATGTATGTATGTATGGGCTCTCAGATATTCTAGTAGTCTGTTTTTGGTTGAATTTGAAGCTTATATAATAGGATGGAGCAGAATATGTTCACAGCCTGGGAAAACCCTTCACTGTGAAGTTGTATTATTGATTGATTGACGGATTTTTAAGTTTATTTATTTATTTTTAGGTTTATCTTTACATTTTCTTTTTAAATGTTTCAATTTCTGAAGACTAGACTCTTTAATGAACTGAGATCTGTCTTTTCTAGTGGTTGTGATACAAAACATAGAAAAGTCTAATTAACCGGTTAATGGATTCAGAGCATTTGGGGGAAATGATGGAAAACTCATTTTTAAATTCAAGAAAAGGTCTTTGTCATGACTAAGAAAGTGTTTCTAATAGTCTCTTATAAACGTCCATGCTTTAACAGTGTACACATTTGCTTATACCAAAATATTTCTTTATTAATTATTTGTTTATTGTTTGTTAAATATTAGCTGATGCCGGTTTGTTGTTTGGTGCTGTATTTTCTTATTGCTGGTTAGGGGGTGGGGTGGGGGTGGGGGATAAAAATGTTATGATCTCAAACATAAGTGATAATGGTCAGGTTTCTCTCTTTTTCTTTTTTTCTCATTTTCCAGCAAGTGCTATACTCGGAGTCCTACGATCTGCTCAGTTTCATTACGGAATAAATCTCAGATAATGTTGAACGTTGAATAATATTGCTAAGTGTGAAGATTGATATGCAAGAGTAAATTTTTTTCCCTTTAAATGAGAAATGTATTCAACTATCATCTAATGAGAAGTGTAATCAGTTGTAATTGTAATATGGAGTTTTATGACCTCTGCTGATTCCCTGTCTAGATAAAGTATGTTATGGTGGTAAAGACATTTTATAAATGCATAGTCGAACAGGAAACGCCGCTACGCTGCACCCAGAGTCCGGCCGAAATTATTTCATGTTTGAGTCTCTAATTTTTGTAGACCAGAAACCTTTAGACTAAAGCTGATTAAAGGTTCGTGTACGTGGTGTTCATTACTCTGAAACCTTTTTCTGTTTCCATAAAAGATATTATACAAATTGGATCAATATGCATAAGTAAATGTTGAGTGATTAACATATTCTTAAGTTACAGCCCTGGGAAAATCCTGCTGATTTTTTTTCCCCTCAGCTGCATTTACCACTCATTCAAGATCACGCCTTCGTTTTAGCCCTAAAATGAGAAATGATTAAAAACATGCAAAACTGAAATTTGAGAGCTTTTCATAATATTCGTAAAGCCAAAAACTCATTTGCATATACTTTTTGTTTCATTTCGAACTGAAAAAAGAATGAATGCAACATTGTCGCGTCTCATGCAGCGTCCTCCTGACCGTTCATCACGGCTCTAATCAGTGTAAAATGGTGTGGCGTAAACCCCTCCTGCGTCTTTAAACCACATGGCTTGGAGGAAGATAATTCATCTGGAGCACAAATGAATTCCCAACATCTTGAACCTGTTGTGAACTTGCCCTAATATTAAAATTAAAGATGCTTGTTTAATGTTTTTCATTAGGCGCTTTAAAGAACTGGAAGTTTTTTGCAGCTTTGTTCCTGATTGTCTCAGACCCTGTTCTGTCAGGAGAAGGCTTGCTTCAAAAAAAAATGAGTCAATGCACAGAGGACTTTACAGACTTATGCTGCTTATCCAGGATAATCTCTTAAGAAAAACATTTCTGTATATTTGTCTACCTTCAGTTAGTGTAGACTGTAAAAAAAAAACTGTTGAAAAGATGTTAATTTTGTGAATTGAATGTTTGTAAAATTAGCACTCAGAGCGCATGTGTAGTTGATCAGTATTGTTTAGTGTGTGAAGTTTGTTTCTGCAGGTAGGACACTGTTATTATGTTGCAGTGTTTAGTGCAGTAAGCTATAGTGATGTTCGTTAGTTTACGCCTTCCTTAAACTACCAAAAATACGATTAAAAAAATGCATTAATTAACATTCTGGCCCGAACGGCACTTTACAGGCTTTGACTTTTCATACATACAGCCACTGTTACATATAAGGTTTTTGTTTTATTAACCGTAATTTCAGGCATGTTCATTTTATACACGTACAGTACTGTGCAAAAGTCATAAGCACCCTATTGTTTTTAGGTACAGCTGTTGTTGATGGTTTTTTGAGTTCTGCATTATTGAGTCTGTACAAAAAGATTTTATATTTCCAAATGTTCCTTTTCCTACAAAAACTTTTATGTCACACTAAAATGTTTGTATGTCAGTAATGAAAGCAACACATTACATAACAGACCACTTTTCAGACAAATATATAGAAGTAAGTGTGACAGTTAAAGTCTCCAGAAGAGCTGTGGCAGATTCTCCAAGACACTCAGTAAAACTTAAAAAGTTAATTTCCTTATAAAACTGCACACATCTGTACACTGTACGTGGGAACACTGTTTAAGAAAAAGTTACAATAAATATTAACTTCCTTTAGTTTATTACTTTTTACTGCACTTTATAGTGTAGAAACATCATAATTTTCGAAGACATCTTTGCTTTACAGCGAGTCTTGGCATGTGCCTAAGTCGTCTGTGTCGTACTGTACAGTAATTAGCTGATAAGTTTTACTGAGTGTCTTGGAGAATCTGCCACAGCTCTTCTGGAGACTTTGACTGTCACATTTAGTACTTCTTTTTTTGCATGTAAAACCCATCAGCCTTCATTACGCTTTTGTGTCTGAAAAGTGGTCTGTTATGTAATGTGTTGCTTTTTGTTACTGACATACAAACATATTTGTGTAACGTATAATTTTTTGTTTGGAAATATAACATCTTTTTGTAATGACTCAATGATGCAGAACTAAAAAAAAACCCATCAATAACAAAAGATGTACCTAAAAGAAAATAGGGTGCCTAAGACTTTCGCACAGTACTGTATGTTCTACATGCTCATGCTCCTTTGTATTTGTAACGTGTGTGTGTGCTGTTCAGGTCGTAAGGCTCCGGTGCTCATCACAAAGGATATGGTGGATACCATGAAGGACGGCTCGGTGGTGGTGGATCTGGCTGCCGAGGCAGGGGGCAACATCGAGACCACGGTCCCTGGACAGCTCACAGTTTACAAAGTAAGTCTGCTTAATGGCAAAAAAGTTGATATGCCAAATATTCTGGGTTATAAATGGCTTAAATAGCTAACTTGTACAGTAACACCTGCCTTGCTGGCTTGCTATGATTGACGATAGTATCAGGAATCGCCTGATTCCAGATATCATGATTGCACTCAAGTTGCTGATTTAAATGGGATTTATTAGAACGAACTAAGCTAGACCAGACCAGGAGGTGGCACTGACGCTAAGAGGCGGTATAACAATTCTGAAAGAGAAAACCTCTGGCTGGCAAACTTATTTTGACACCGGCTTTTCTAAGCAGACGAAATTTATTTGGTGCTGTGCATTGTTCAGAAATAGTTTTGCAAATGTGATTTATTTGTATCTTGCAGGGTGTGACCCATATTGGCTACACAGATCTTCCCAGTCGCCTTCCAACTCAGTCCAGTACCTTGTACTCCAACAACATCACCAAGCTCATCCGTGCAATCAGCCCAGACAAGGAGAACTTCCACTTCGAGGTGAAGGACTCCTTCGACTACGGAACAATGGACCACGTCATCCGTGGTTCACTCGTCATGCAGGTAACCCGCAAGCTGCCAGTCATGTAGAGTGCTTTCACACGTGCAGTGATGTCTGTTTGAGCAGAGCCCTGGTGTGTTCTCTCACCAGTCACACTCGGATCCAAGAGCGTCTGATTGAACTGCTCTCGTTTCCGAGTGACCTCGATCAGTGAGAAAGCAAATCAGCTCTGAATCGACCCGTGTCAAACCAAACCAAGACAGATAGCAAACTACCCAAAAGAATCAATTTGACTCCGATTCAGATTAAGCAGATGGACTAATGGGTGTGCAGATTTATTTGGGTGAACACATTTGTTTGGTTCTACTCTGAACCAACTCTGAATCGACCCGTGTCAAACCAAACCAAGAGCAAACTACCCAAAAGAATCAATTTGACTCTGACTCAGATTCGCCAAATGGACTGATGGGTGGTGTTTGGTTCATATAAATGTAGGACAGGTTCAGTTGAGGTAAGTAGGTTGAAATTCCTCTTTAAACTATGCCTGTCTGTCTGTCTGTCTGTCTATCTGCAGAATGGAAAAGTAATTTTCCCCGCACCACAGCCCAATAACATCCCTGTGGCAGCGCCTCCCAAACCCAAAAGTGTGCAGGAGCTACAGAAGGAGAAGGCTGCTGCTGTCTCGCCCTTTTCAGCCACGCTCACCACCGCCAGCGCCTACACTGGAGGTAAAGCACAAGCACATCAGCCACTCTCTCCATCCCTCTTTCCTTCTCTGCTAGGGTGGTCTTGGAGTTCTGGAGGTTTTTTTAACTGTAGAGTTTTCCCTGACCAAAAAAAGGAAATTATTTTCCAAATTATGTCTGTCTCTCTTTTTTTTTTTTGTTCCAGTTGCTCTTTCGTGCTGCTCACTAATCTTGTAAGAGGTTGACTTATTTTCCTTCTTATTGGCGCTCGGGATTCGATAACCCCTAAAATCCAGGCAAATGGATTCTATTGGTTGCAGGCAGGCAAGCAGCGCTTGTGTGAGGAGAGGTAGTGCCTGGCCTCGGATAAAAGTGCACACTTCCTCACTCAGGCGACCCGCAACAGCCTGCTGATAAACAAACACGCAAATTCATCTTCCTGCTCTTTGATGGTTTGTGTAATCGGCTTGCGATCGGGACAGACCTCGGTTCAGGAATTAGAATTTGACATTTAATTAACCAGCTTCTTTGTCTCTCTCTGTCTCACAGACAGACAGACACACACGGTCCTGCTTAACCCCTCTGTTCCCTCTTAAATGCCAGGAAACTGGGGATAATAAAAGAGGGAAGGTATGCTAAAGCCCTCCAAAGCCACCCATCCCAAGTGCCATAGGGGAGCTCGTTCACACGTTTCTGCCTGCTGTCACTCTTCAGGATCCAGCAATGTGGGTGGTATATGAGCTGGAGGTCTTTTTGGGGCATCATAATTAAATGGCTGTAAACAGAATTAAGTAATAGTTTATTGTATTAACTATAATTACAGTTACGTGGCGTCTGGGTTAACTTTATTACCGTTTATGAGTTGCGATGTCACAAACATGCTCTACAGCTGCACCAATCAGAAACCATTATGCAAATGAGCAGAGGATAATACTGAACCAGTAACGTTAATATTGTTTGCATATTCGTATATCTTTGTGCTGTTGGTGAGGATAAAGTTGGGATTTTTTTAATTAAAAAAAAAAAAAAAAAACATCATTGTAGTCATTTTATATAATTATTGTAACTGTTTTAAACCGAAATATTAATGCAAGTTCTGTGTATTTGGGTTCTCAGGTCTTGCCACATTGCTCGGACTCGGGCTCTTCGCACCTAACGCTGCTTTCACTCAGATGGTGACAACCTTTGGCCTGGCAGGAATTGTGGGATACCATACTGTATGGGGGGTCACCCCCGCCCTCCATTCTCCTCTCATGTCTGTGACGAACGCCATCTCTGGTGAGTGTCGTCTTCCTAAATGATAAATCCCGAAAGCTGTTTTGTGTTAATTAACGTGAAAATCTCTTTCGCAGAAAAAACTGTAAAACTAGAGTTGGGGATTCAGAGCTGTCAATCCTGTCCCTTACACCATTACGATAGTCAAGCTAGAAAGTGATACAAAAATCGTTTGGGATGGATTCTGTCTTGAATATTAGTTTGTCACTTATGGGAAAATCAGTAACATTTTAATGTTAATGATTTCATCCTGTACTAGTCTATGTATTTGTCTAATACCCTCAGAGGCGGGGCTTTCTCTCCAGTTAGCAACAAACATGGTTCATTGGTGCATTTTTGCCTGTGTGTCTTCCCGCACACTTTTGCCTTTTCTAAACATTGCTTGGTTTAGAGTAAATTGTTTATTTATTTGAAAGTTATGCAGGTTGGCCGTTTCCGAGAAGTGTTTTATCAGCTTCTCAGACATTTTCAGAAATGGTGAACTGCCCCAGAATCATTGGAGAACATAATACTGTCTTTATACACCGTCTGAACTTGTCAATCAGTAATAATCTTTCAACTACGACTTGGAAGCAGCGTTTGCTTCTCGGCGATGACCCTGCAACTTCTCTGTCACCAGCGATGATGCTGACTGTTGGCCTCAGATCCAATGTCTGGTGTATCTCAGTGCATCTTGCCATCCAGAACATGGTTACTGGCACAGCCCGTGAGCTTCATTGTGATAATTGGGCAACTACAAATAATTTTTTTAATGTCGTATGTCTAATCATTATTGCCATAACTTTCCAGTGCCATTTTTTTATCTATCACAGTCATTTATCATTGCCATGAACAGCTCTTATTAGACGTGGTCCTACTCTCATTACATAATGTTCCACTTGCTCTGCTTGCTATGCCAGGCCTATCCTACTGTACCATATTCTTTCTTTCTTTCTTTTTTTTTTTAAAGAAAAACAGCAGGAGATCCGGAAGCAACTTGTGCTTCAGTGGCAGCAAAATGTAAACAGCTCTAGTACAACCCAGACTATATTAAACATGGATTTACTGGTTTGGATGCAAAACCACAGTGTGGTGAGTGTGGTGAGGTCTTGGCA
This sequence comes from Scorpiodoras heckelii, assembly GCA_028566435.1. Classification (NCBI taxonomy): domain Eukaryota; kingdom Metazoa; phylum Chordata; class Actinopteri; order Siluriformes; family Doradidae; genus Scorpiodoras; species Scorpiodoras heckelii. The sequence continues at coordinate 18,546,008 of JAOVVH010000026.1, read as the reverse complement.
AAGGAGTCCATGAAGCCATCCAAACTTGAACATCACCTACAGACTAAACATCCACCATGTGTGGGTAAGAGACTGACAACGTCAAGCTTATGTGCGACACTGCAAGTTGCCCTTTTCCAAATCATGTCAGAGTGGCAATCTCAAGTCTCACATTGCCTTATAGTCTGCCTGATGATTATAATAAGAATATACTGTGGCCTAAGTCTAAAGAGGCATTTCTGGTATTATTTTTCTTTGATGTCTCCCTTAGTGGGTCATGGATGAGTGGCATAGAGAAAAAAGTGGGTCCCAGTAGGCAAAAGTTTGAGAAACCCTTCTCTAGGTCTAGGGTAGTGTCCTGCTTAAATATGTGTGCCTTAAGTCAAGACGTGATTGACTGTATTTGGTCCAAGGATATATATTTACTGAAATTTTTAGCTGAATCATGACTTCAAGCTTAAAAAAAAAAGTGGATCGAGCATTAGCCTGAGTGCACCGTGGTTACACAATGGAGGATGTCTCCTGCAGCCAGGACACTTCCTTAAGCTCCTTTTTCTTGGCTAACTGACGGACTCGGAAGCGTTTCATTCGTTTTAATGAGTCCTTGGTGGCCCACATTAAAGAGACTGTGAGCTGTAAACTGCCGAATGAGACCACGCGGGCATCCACTGAAGCAATTAGCTCTCTCAACCCACTGCACAGCTCCTGCAAAATTGCTTATTACCTTTCCACAACACCCCCACACCCCCCACCCCGTCTGTGGATGTGTTCTCCTTGACACATTGTGAACCCTGTAGCTCTTCTTGTCTACATACTGGGAAAAGCACAAGAGCCCGAAGTGATAGTCTTTGAATCAGAGTCAACGAGACATTAGGACACCCATGTGGAATTTCTTGTCAGTGAAAGTGTAAGAGCGACACGCCGTGGGATGAATGGCAGCGTTCCAGTGGACCAGAATAAAGTTCTCTGTAGACTCTTTAATCTACCTGAGACCGGTGAAATCGGAATGACCCGATGTCTCGTGCCCTCGAAATGACCTTTTGTAACGTCTCGAGAATGTGTCAGGATGAGTCCCGGAGCCACGTGAAGCTGCATGATTGTGAAGTAGTGCTGCATTCAATGGCTTGACCGTTTCTTGGCTGTTTCCGAGTCCCCATGTTGTCACAAATAACGATGCCTTGTAGATGTTTGTGAAGGAAACTTCATCCAGGCGTTGAGAGCTTCATGCGAGCTACAGTTTCAGATCTATTTTTTAACATTGGGGGGGGGGGGGGGGGGGGGGGGGGGGGGGGGGGGGGGGGGGGGGGG
>JAOVVH010000026.1:18460346-18471446 GCA_028566435.1 Scorpiodoras heckelii | reverse complement strand
AGAGAGAGAGAGAGAGAGAGAGAGAGAGAGAGAGAGAGAGAGAGAGAGAGAGAGAGAGAGAGAGAGAGAGAGAGTACCGGTATGTCATCTTTACCACTTAGAGAACACTGACAATTTTGTTCTCTTGGACTCTTGGCCACGGATGGCTGTGGAAACTTCAAGGTTGAGTCTCTGGGTGATAGTGTGAGTGCTTTTCTGTTGCTACCTTCAAGAGCTCAGATCTCTCCTTTTTAAGGAAGCTCAGGTTTTTGAATCTATGCCCAAAGGTCAGTGGTGATAAGCGTCATATTTTATGTGGCTGAATGCAATTAATGCAGGAAATGGTTAGGACAGGTTAGACTTGGCAGCTCAATGGGTCCAACATGGTCTCAGTAGAATTGTTAAATTTAGGACCGTTTAGCTGGATAAACTGGCGCTAAACAGCAGAGCACCTTTAGCTTCCTCATTAGAGCAAAACCTTTCCTACCATCTGCTTAGACTTTAAGCTCATTCACATTATGTTGCCTGGGTTTTTGTACAACCAAGTACAACCCAACCCAAGAGTACAACCCAAGCCATGTTTTTACATTCATCTGCACTGAATTCATTGACTTACTTAGTTATTTGTTATTTTATTTAGCTTGTTTTATTAATTTGTCTTGTTGCTGCTATGGTCTGGCAATTTCCCACTACATTGCTGTGATTATTATTGTCATTTGCAACAGTTTTACTCATGGATTAATACAGTTCTTTATTACAGATGTGTGTTGTAAATTAAAAAAAAAAGCTGATCTGAGCTGTAAATCTCAGCAGTATAATAATAATAATAATAATAATAATAATAATAATAATAACAACAACAACAACAATAATAATAGTTATTATTATTATTATTATTATTATTATTATTATTATTATTATTATTATTATTATTATTATTATTATTATTATACTAATAACAATAATATTCAGCTGCTCTCATTCCTTGGGGTCACCACAGTGGATCAAGTCCGCAGACAGTCTGGCACATTTTTTACAGTGGATGCCCTTCCTGGTGCAACCCTCCCCCTTAAGCAGGATGTTGGGCAGTGGGTTGAGGGCATTGCTCAGAGCCCAACAGCAATAGCCCCAATGAGGGCTTGAACTGCCGACCTTCTGAACCACAACCCTGAGTCCTAACCCAGTGCCCAAACTTTACTGCCCATAATTTACTACCCATACAATACTTTATTTAATTAATACTTAATTATTTGTTAATACATACATTTATTATTAATAAACAAAGAAAAGTAAATTCTGTTGAGTTTTTTACAATTATTCAAATGACACAATTTTTTTACTTTTACTAATAATAATAATAATAATAATAATAATAATAATAATAATAATAATAATAATAATAATAATAATAAAAGTTCAATTCTTATACTGAAGTTCCTGTTAACACAATTAGTGCTTCTTGACTATATAATATATCATTATAGAAGAGAAATTATTTTGAATCACACTATCTGGTGTCAGCCAGATGAGGATTGTTAGAACCCCCTCTCAAAGGGAAACATTGTTTTGCATTCAAAGCTTAAGATTTCTCCATTTGAAGGAACAAAATGGGGAACCTATTAAAATTAACATGTGATTTATGAACACAGCTCTAATGTTGCTACAAGACAACAGCACACAAGAGATCACAAACTGTATGCATACATAATGGGCAGAGTACAATCCCAGAAAAAAGACCCTATTAAGGGTTCTTAGCTTTCTTAAGCGTTTCTACTTGAAACTCTATTTAAAAGGGCAAGCCTTTTGGAAAGGCAAACACTCTGCTATACTATACTTTCTGGATGGACTGTATAATATGGACGGGGTACTTAAAAACATTCAAGGGTTCTTTGGATAGATAAAGGTTTTCAAAGGTTCTCTTATAAGGGGTTCTACTTGAAACCCTTGTTGAAAGAGAAACAATCCACTGTAGGATTCTACACAAATTGTTCCCCTATAGACTCATTAACAAATCTTAGATACCCAAAAGTGTTCTACTTAAAACCTTTTCTCTATGCTTGGATTGGACTTGGTCTCACTTGTATGCCACTTTGGATTGAAGCATCTACTGCACAAATGGATGTAGATGTCTTCTGGGGTTGTTTTATTGTGTTGTTTTCTCTTATACAACTGTGTCACTTTCTTCTATACACAGCAGTCATGCATGATCTCAGGGTTTGTGGTGACTTAGTTAAGGTTAAGGTTCTACACAAGTCATTGTAAAGTTGTGAATTTAAATTATAATACATTAAGAGCTGTTGTTGTGCCCTTTAGCAAGTTCCTCAGTTAACCACCAGCTACTTAATTATACAACTGTATTGATTCCTATCACAGATTTCAGGGGCTTTGCATGCTAGAGACTTCTAAATAATTAAAATAGGGGCAGTTATCAGACTGCCTCTCAACCCTGACTGCTCAGTTGTAACCTGTTTCCATTGTAAGTATAACAGCAGGGGCTAGGTTTTATGACACAGCACTATACACTGTACATCAAAAACACACATTACTAACCAGTACAGTGCTTTAAATTATACTGTAAAGTAAGTCCAGGACCAAAGGGTTCAGTAGTGTTGTTTTTGGTTCAAGCTTAAGATCTGCACCAACAGATACTAAAGGTACTCCATGGTAACACTGCTCACCGATTACTGATTACACAGGAAACATGAAAGAAAAAGATTGCAAAACAAATATATTGAATAGTCAGGTATATGTTGGTGCTGTTTATGCTGGCAAAAACAACATTGTATTGGATTATTTATAGTTAAAATAGTTAGAATTTTTTTTCAAACTATACAATCAATCAACTCTTAAAAATGCTTCAGTACGAACTATGGTTTCCACTTATAGAAGAAAAGCTTCATCAGGGATTCTTTCGGGTTCTAGCTTCTCACAAATGAGGTTGTCATTTCAGAAAAGGTTCCCTTGGTGGTTTAACATCTTCCTAAAAGAGTCCTACTTTTCTAAAAAGAAAAATCTCTATTATAGTAGCTAAACTAAAAGGTCATTTGGTGTTGTTGCTCTGAAGGAACTCTTTTAAGGTTCTATGTAGAGCTCTACAACAGAGAATATTTCTTTTTAGAAAGGTGTCTTTCATGGTTCTTTGGGTAGTTAACAGTTGTAACTCCTAAAAGAGTACTACTCAGAACCTTGGAAAAAAGAAAATTCTCTGTTTATCACTTATACTATGAATTTTATTGCAAAGTAAAACATTCAGTAACCGCATTATTTAATAAATCAGTGCATTATCGTATAAAGTCAGAGCTGTCCGTGGTTCTGAATCAGACATCAACCATCCAGAAGTCATTCAGGACAAGAGACATAATGTGGACATCAAGAAGCTTATTAAATGATTTATGTTGATGAGATATTAATATATATATCAAATGATTAAAAACTCTATAATGGCTGTGTGCATGGTGGCCAAGTGATATACAACTCTCCAAAATACCTAATACATGAAAGTTTTCTTAGAGTTCAAGGATTCTTTGAATGGTTAAGGGTTCTTAGCTTCCTCAAGGATTATTTTGTTATAAGATTCTACATAGAAACCTTAAGGTTTTCATCAGAAAGGCCTAGCCAATGAAATCTTTAAGGGTCTAGATCTAATTAGGGAACTATAATGCTTGGAATCCTTTGTCAAACAGAAACACACTATTTTTCGTTTCTGTAGAAATGTAAAACCTTTACCCAAAGGACAAACCAAAGAACCGTCTAGAATTCTATATTTAATGTGTTGAACACATGGTAACTTTTTTTAAAAAAACGTTGAAGGGTTTTTCAAGTATTCTTTGAATTGTTAAGGGTTTTTAGCTTGCTGGAATGTTCTATTTATATCCATTTCTGATGGGTGAGCACTCAGTATTAAGGTCCAAAATTAAAACATTAAAAATTTCCCCAAAAGGACAAATCATAGAACTCTTTAGGGTTCTAGATTTAACTTGGGATTAACTCTAATGCTGTCAACATCAAACAACAGCATACATGAGCTGAGCACATAAAAAATAGATGAGGTTCTTCATGGGTCATTTGAATAGATAAACGTTTTCAGCATCCTAAAAGTGTTCTACTTGGAACCATTTGTTGATAAGGATGCAATCTGATATGGGGTTAATGAAAATACTAAGTTTTCCCCCCAAAAAACATTTAAAAAACAGATTTCCTAAGATTGTACACATAACACCAGAGCATAAATAGAGCCTGAAATTATAGGTGTGCTCTACTGTGTGTTTTGTACTTCTGGTGGTGGACGTTTAACATATCTGGTGAAAGTGAAATGTCTGTTAGAGCTAAGCCACACCAAAAAAAAAAGGGAGAACCAAGCTCACAGTATCTTCAACTAAATTATTTGCTTAGTGTAGGTGGTGACTGACTGACCCTGATCACCGGAAAAAGTCATAAGAAGTCAGTGGGGTTGGATATTTTAAAAAACTTCACAAGTTCACAAGTATGACATAGTGGCTTAAAATTAGCCACCAAAGCACTTGATTTTTTTTTCTAGTTCTATCATGTCAGATTCAGTTGTCAAGATTTTTTAAAGACAATTATGGTTAAACCCCATTTTACAGTTCATTTTTACATATTTTTCTGAAATCACAATATATTGTGTAGAAAATAGATATTTTCATTGTAACCAACATATGAACTCATTAGATTATGAAACTGATCCAAATAGGGTCACGGTCACAGTCAAGGTAATATGTGAAATAACTTTTCCTCAATAGTTTAAGTTTGAAGAATATTTTAAGGGTGTTTGAGGCATACAAATTATTTAACATAAAGGACTTGTCTTCTTGGTGGCAGACTAATCCCTATGCATCAATTTGTACTCGCCTTCAATAGCTTATGTCCTGTTTGTCATACAGAGATTTACATTTACATTTATGGCATTTAGCAGATGCGCTTATCCATGCCTCTGCAACTTGGTATATACAAAGCTAGTGCTGCTAGACCTGAGTTCAAGGTACTTTGAACTATGATACTGCTAGAAATTAGCCGTACAATGCCTAATACAAACAGTTAAGCAAAGCAAGTCCTATAACCCAAAAGTACTCCTAAACTACACAAAACCAGTGAAGAACAAGACATAGTCAGTACTGTAACTGCTGTAAGTGCAGTAAAAGCTTTGAGTTAGTGCTCATTCAAGTGCTCTCAAAAGAGGTGGGTCTTCAGTTTGAAGACAGCAAGTGACTCCACTGTTTGGACACTCAGGGGGTTCATTCCGCCACCTTTGTGTCGGAATAGAGAAAAGTCTTGATGCTTGCCTCATATGCATCCTGGATGACGGTGGGTCAAGTTGAGCCATACTTGAGGCACGAAGGGCTCTGGCTACACATTGGACTTTCACCATTGCCATCAGATTGGGAGGGGCTGGACCATTTTTGGCTTTGTAGGCCAGCATCAGGGTTTTATATCAGATGTGGGCTGATACAGGAAGCCAGCGAAGGGTGCGCAGCAACGGAGTGACATGACTGAACTTGGGAAGGTTGAATACAAGTCAGATTGCAGCATTCTGGATTAATTGCAGGGGCCTGATGGTACGCATAGGAAGTCCAGCCAGGAGGGAGCTGCAATAGTCAAGTCTTGAGACTGAACAAGTACCTGGGTGGCCTCCCACGAGAGATGCTACATTTTGTTACAGATGTTACAGATCTTACACTTCATCTTCTTTGTAAAGCTGCTTTGGGACAATATCCATTGTTAAAAGCGCTTTAGAAATAAAATTGAATTGAATTGAATTGAATCTTCAGGAACTCTAGGCCCATTTTCTGGCTATCTACGAGTTTTTCTATTCTGTGCTATCTGTTGGTTCATGTCTCAGTCCGTTGGCAGGAAATGTTTGTTACATTTCTCCAAAAAAGTGGTTAAATATAGGATTTGTATATACTTATTCTCGCTTCCACCAGATGAACCAATTACATCTTTGCATTGATCCATAGAGGGTAATGGTATATTTTAAGTGTATGTGAGGCATACAAATTAACAACAAGAATGACTAGATTGTTGGTGGCAGTAGTATCACTGGTGATACCATTGGTGCTGGTTCTACTTGTTTATACTAAAGAGTGGCACATCACCATTTTTTTAAATGTATAGTTAAAGGTGGTGGAACATTTGTGAAAAAAAGATGATTCCCATTATCACTTACCTTACAGTAGCTATACACAGTCATTCCCTCAGCAGCCTTCCTTTTTTCTCTCTCTTAAAGCTAAAATGATAAAAAAAAAATGCAGCTTGTGTTATTGAGAAAACACAAAACATAAAATCTGTACTGAAGACCTTCCCATTTCAGTTTTACCTCTGAATGTTGCAAAGTGCTGACACTGGAGACACCTTCCCTAAAAGATAAACTGATCTCCTTACAGAAAACTTTATCATAGCAACAACTGTGCACTTTTCTTGATTTTGTTCTCAATCCATTTAAGGGTTATAGATAATCAATTTATTTTATGTTATTAGACCTCAGTTGTGTGGTGCATCCAGTGTACAAGTCACGGTGAAGGAGCTGTAAGAACACAATAAGGAACAAGTACATATTAACTTTTAGGCCATCTGTCTAGAGAACAGTGCTAGCGGGATATATATGAGCTAAAAGCGCTTCTACATATTTTTCAAAATTCCAATTATTCATCAGCCCATTTGTATACTGATTTTTGCACTCGGACTGATTTTGCCCTTTTGCGTGTAAAAAACATGTTGGCCTAGATTCCCTAACTCTTCCCAGACACACATAACTGCAGAGACATGACTTGAATCTGGACAGTCACAGGCTTACTTTCCCTGCCATTAGAAGTTCAGCAAAACCCCAAGAGTGCTCCCCATCTCAGTTTACATTACCTCGAGAGAAGATAATTATCGGCACACCTTCAAGAATGTTATTATTATGGTATTATGTGTTATTAAGCTGTGAAGGGGATCGAATTAAATTTATATAGTCTTTAATCAAGCTCATTCTTGGTTCTGTAAACAAGATTATTAGTGAAGTGTTACTTATGTGGTCTACAGACACAATAAACACTGACTTTATTAGTTGCCAAGGCTGCAGATGTTTGCCAAACTCCTGTATTAACTTCATACTTCGATCATTAAGTCGGGCCATTATGTACAGTCAGCAAATGAGCTTGAAGTGTGGTGCATGCAAGCTTGATGGAGCATGGTGATGGTTTAGACCAGGCCCAGCTTGGCCTTTGGCTTTTTTTTATGGTTTAACAAAATAACAGAGCTTGGATCACTTCTAATGGGAATGCATGTTTAATTTTTTGGACCAGGATTGAAAAAAAAAATCTATAATGTTTGACACTTGACCAATTTAGTCCAAAACATTTCCAAGCCCTGTGCATATTAAATTACTTTGGGACTCAAAGCACAGGTTCTTATTAGTAAATTCAGGGCTCTGTTCTCTGAAAGGTTGACATTGCTTGGTCCTGGCAAGCTCAACGTCTCTCCGCTTCCCTCACTTACCCGAGCTGAATTGATAAACACATGCCTCATCTCGAGCAAAGCCAAGGCAAATGTTTGACACACCTGCTTGAACAGAAACTGGAAACCTCCAGAGGACCATCGCAAGATCCAAACCTCAGCCTGAAACGGCCTCAGGTCCGACAGGATCGCACTATATTTAGATGTGTTGCTCTTTTGGATTTTTTTTTGCTGACATGAGCTTCGATGCTCTGCAGAGACATGCCGGGCTCCTCCAACACGATGCTGAGCGTGCCTCTGTTACTGGAAACTCCTTGGGCCTGGCTCAACGTCACCACGTCGCAGTCCAAAAATACTGAACTATTGAAAAAAAATAAAAAAAACTTGCCCACTCCCCCTCATCTCAGTCCCACCGGCAACCTCTCTGGAATGAAATATTCACAGCTGCTCCTGTGGTTTTTGGTCAACAAGCCACAGATTTGCTCTGGGGATCTGGGGTGAGCTGTGAAGCTGTGAAGGCTATAATATATATATATTTCAACTTGGATAAACACGGGAATTCCTTCGGGCCCCTGAGCGCTGAATATGTATGATATAGCTGAATGTGTTGCTCTTTTCGCAAGTGTTGTATACAAAAAGGTTAAAAAGTGAAAGTGAGTCCAAAAAAAAAAGAAGCTGCACTGACAGTCAGCACTTTAATAAACTTCTCAGTGATAAATGCTGCTAATATATACTATCCATGTCCATGTGTGTTATATTAAATGTGAGAATGGATTTACAAAGAAAGCTTGAACATAAAATACTGATGTGCATTATTGTGTGGATTAATGAGCCCAGACGGACAGGCAAATCCATTTCGCATTTGCTAATCCAACATAAAAGTCAGTTTATGGAACAGAGAGGAGGACATGTAAACAAACAGCGCTGCCTCAACTTGAAAGGGAGGAAAGCATAGAAAAGTCATGAGTCAAATCTGGAGCAGGCGCGTCAGATGCATGGACCATGCACTCAAAACTCGAAACATGTCAGGACGCTGCTTGTGATTAAAAATGTTGCCTCTCCGTGTAATTACGGACTGCTGTGAGACAGGAAATGAGCCATGATTGACACTGTGTGATCTGATGAAAAACCAGGGAACCCCCTTGACAGACACACACACACACACACACACACACACACACACTGTGTTTCTTTGTATGTCTCTGTTCTCCTGCTAACTGCAGTCTACGCTTTGTGTAGCTAACGGGAAGGGAATGAGCATTACATCAGAGATAATTAGAATCAGCTCATGAACGGCTAACTAATATTTACATTATCCTACATGCCCTTTCCTTGTCCATGGGCTCTTTGAAGAGTGAGGGTGGGAAGAATGATTAGTAGAAAGAGACGACAGAGTAAACATATGGTTATGATTGTCAGAGGTGTGCAGCAGAGATGCAGCCCTATTTAACAGCCTGGAAATGAAAAAAAAAACAACCAAAAGATAAAATATAGCTCAACAACATAAAAGAACATTCAGCGAGACAGATTACTCTATAGACATTTTTTTTTTTGCCATGGGGCCTCAGGTTAATGTAGCAAACATGTAATGCATGTCTGTCTCACATCAAATTTTTGTGTAAATATCTTCCATAACCCAAAACCACTTCTTGTCATACAGTGATATCATACAGGTTTTCTCATACGGTTTAGGACACAGAGGGCCTTCCTGTCGTCTATAGGCATGAACCAAACTCTGTTATGTTGTAGGGATGGCCATGTTTGAATTACGCAATATCACATGAGAGGGAGTGCTGTTATACTGAATATCAGCACGGCTGTTGCTTTTTTAAAACAGTTCTACAAGCGCCATTTATTAGTTGAGAATAATAAGTGACAACAGATTATGATTTCTTTGTTTATTTAATCATATATATGGCTGCAACTGGACTGGACTATACTGCTCCCATCAACACATAAACATTTTCCTGTACACTAGCTTGCTGCTTGCTAGGTCTACTGTGTAGGTCTACAAGTTACCACAAATAAATTAATAATAAATTATAGAAATTAAAGTAAGTTCAGTGACAATGATTTTCCAAAGTACTCCTGAGCCCATGTGACTATGTCCATTATGGTAGCATTACGGTTTCTCAAACAATCCCGGCTGAGGACTCGATGGTCATACACATTCAGCAGCGGTTTCCGCAGTTGTCCTTCATACACCAAGATTCTCTGAAACTTTTCAGGATATTATGAGCGGTAGATGGTGAAAGACCTAAATTCTTTGCAGTCTTGCAGTGAGAAACATTGTATGTGATCTGATTTACAATTCTCTTAAAAAGTTTGGCACAAAGTGGTGAACCACAACCTCAACATGCAATAACTAAGCCTTTGTTGGATGCTCCTTTTATACTCTTGATGACCTCACCTGTTACCTCACCTGTTAATTAAACTGCTAATTGTGGAACCATCCTGGACAGTATTACTTGTATAACCTTTTCAGTCTTATTTTGCCTCTGTCCCTGCTTTTATGTAGTGTGTTGCAGGTGTTCTTATTTGAATTTCAATTTATTGAAAACACTGAAAATGTTTCCTTTGTACTTTTATCAGTTAAATAAAATTTCTAGTGTTTTAAGAAATTACAGTTTTTAGTTTATATTGAATTTTAGAAAGTGTCCCAACTTTTTTGGAAAGGGGTTTTGTAGATAATGGTTGTTAATGTAGCCTAATTAACTGCCCCAGTGCTGTTATGATTAGTATTTATTTGTAATTTCAATTTCATGCAAGCACATACTGAAACGAAATGTCATTTCCCTGGGGTTCGGTGTAAAGCACCTCATCCCAGAGTGACTGCTGCGTGAGCACGCGTTATGCGTGCCTTGGCACGCGCCACCAGCAGACAGAAAAATTAAAGAAAGAGGATAACAATGGGAGAAGACAAGAAAAAAAGTATGCTAACATACTGTTCATACAGAACAGTCTGTGAGCACACAAAAAAACTCTCATATAAGCAAACTGTATTTTGTTTAAAAACAAAATTATGAAGCATGACACTGGCACACATTTGTGAAGATTTGAGTATTTTACAGAACACTGGAAAGTTATCTTTCTGGGCCCCATTTTGGACACCTGTTCCCCCATCAGTACAGTCTGATATCTCTCAATTCCCCCACAGGCTATATCTCCTCATAAAGTATGAAGGGACAAGAATGATGAATCCATTTTAAGGTCATGCTCAATGTGATTTTTTAAAACTTGTTTATTTAAAAGATTAGATTATGGCATTTAATGATGTTATTCGAAAGGTATGAAGATTTATTTGAGAAAGACTTCCCTTACTAGCTGCATTAGTTTGTAGTTCAAGTGCAGAGTTAAAACCAAACATATTTTGGATGAAGAACACGACATTTTTTTTTTTGATGAGCCATCCCTTCAAATATAAATCTTGATTATGCTTACATTTTCATGAGTATCTATAGGTAAGCAACTCAACAAAAGGGATTACCGGTAAATAAATAAGACATACACTCATCAGGCATAACATTATGACCACCTGCTTTTCTCTACACTCATTGTCCATTTTATCAGTTCCTCTTACCATATAGCAGCACTTTGTACTTCTACAATTACAGACTGTAGTCCATCTGTTTCTCTACATACTTTGTTAGTCCTCTTTACTCTGTT
>JAOVVH010000026.1:18391580-18403265 GCA_028566435.1 Scorpiodoras heckelii | reverse complement strand
GTTGTACTGGTGTGAGTGGATCAGACACAACAGTGCTGCTGGAGTTTTTAAACACCTCAGTGTCACTGCTGGACTGTGGGTCCTGACCACTGGAGAACAGAGTAAAGGCTAACAAAGTATTGTGAGAAACAGATGGACTACAGGCTGTAATTGTAGAACTACAAAGTGCATCTATATGCTAAGTGGAACTGATAAAATGGACAATGAGTGTAGAGAAAAGGAGGTGGCCTGATCGTTGTACATGCTACTGTGATGGACATAGCCACATGGGCTCAGGAATACTTTAGAAAATCATTGTCACTTTACACAGTCTACCGCTGCATTAAGAAACTGTTATACAAAGAGGAAGCCATATATTAATTTTGCACAGAAACATTGGAGAGCTCTCAGGGCCAGAAGTCATCTGAGATGGACTGAAAAACAGTGGAAACGTTTTGTGGTCAGACAAGTCCACGTTTGCTTGTTTTTTGGAACAATGGATGTCAGATTTTTTGTGCCAATGAAAATGATAAAACCCAGCATCTGTGATGGCATGGGTGATCTGCATATATATGTGAAGGTACCATTGATGCAGAGGCTTATATTAGTATTTTGGAGAAGCACATGCTGCTGTCAAAACAGCATCTTTTACCAGGAACTCCATGTCTATTTCATCAGGACTTCCAGACCTCATTCTGCATGAGTTACAACAGCATGGCTTGACTGGCCTTCCTGCAGTCCAGATCTGTCTCCTATTGAAAATGTACGGTGCATCATGAAGAGGAGAATTAGACAACAGGGACCACAGACTGTTGAGCAGCTGAAGTCTTTTACACAGCAAGAATTAGCAAAAATTCCACTTGCAAAACTGCAACAATTAGTATCTTAAATTCCCAAATAATTAAAAAGTATCATTTAAAAAATGGTAATGTGACCCAGTGGTAAAGATGCGTGACCCAGCTTTTTTTTTGAGTGTGTTGCAGGCATCAATTTCTAAATTTGTTTATATTTAACAACTAGAATTAAGTTTGTCATTGAAAACACTGAAAATCTTTTGCTCTTTTATCTGTTAAATAAAGCTTAAAGTGAATTAACAAATTACAGATTTCAGCTTTTATTGCATTTTAAGAAAATGTGTTTGTAAAGATGCTTTGGGACAGTGTCCATTGTTAAAAGCTTTTTAGAAATAAAATTTAATTAATTGAATTGTTTCAGCTTGTCTGGAAATGGGTTTTGTAGTAAAAAATGGGGGATTATTAGCATTATTACAATTGTAAAACATATTTTAAAATTAGGGTTGTCAAAGAATTGATTAAAAAATCATAGAAAAAAATAACACGCCAAAAATTAACACAGATTAATGATGCCCCTTGACTCCATATGACTGAAAATTTAAACACACTACATTTAAAATGCACAAGTTAAGTTTCTGAGCATAAAAGTTTATTATGCATAAATATTCTGGGCATAAAAGTTTAATAATTAAAAATTAATGATTAAAATATTAGTTTCTTTTACAAAATACTGAGAATGTTTGCACTGAAGACACACAAACACATTCCTGGGTTTTATTAACTAGCAAAAGTACAGGGAAACCTCAAAACATGCCTCCATTATAATTTATTTTTGTTGTTGTTGAGGCAAAATCTTTAATAGCATTCAACATCTTTTTGTTCTAAGAAAAAATGTGAAATGTATTATAAAATTGTAACCCAATGTTAGACTACTTAAATGATCCCATAATTCCACCTACTATTTATGAGTAAATTATTATTATTAAAATAGCCCTATTTCTCATTCTTTAAGTTTTGGACCTGACACTAATTTAAGCATGCTACAAACTTCACAGTATGTGTGGATCTGATTTGATTTCCTGGTTTTTGGCTGGAGCAGCTGGTCTGAACCTGTAAACCACACTACTGGCAACTGAAGTATAAAGCTGACCTTACCGGGAATTCAGCTTGGCACCACATCTGAGTAGAAAACAGGCCAATTTGTGGATTTCTACACATGCATTGTGAATTCAACAGGTCAGAATGATCCTGAAGGCACAGCCATGCCACTCTTTACTAATGGAAAAGAAAACGACACTCTAAATTGTCAAATATTACAATTTCTCCTAAAAGAATCTGAATGCAATGTATTAGGAGATATGAAAAGAACTTCAGGCCTGAGCTGCTGGAGCCTTGACTCACTGCTATTCATCATTATTGATAGTCTGCCGCCTCGGGCTACAGGCAAACACATGGGTCCTATTGCAGTAATTGGGCTTCCTGGAAAGACTTAGTTGTAAAAGGTCTGACTATGAGTATTGCAGAATCATCACACAGGTAACAGAGAGAAGCACTGAGCCCCAACAAATTACTACCATTTAAAACTAATTAAATAGTTAAAATAGCAGTTCTTCTTTTTGCACATCCTTTCACATAAAAAAGACATTTATAACAGTTGCAAAAATCTTAAAATATCAAACTAAAATAACAAAAAACATTCTTGGCCAACATTATGAAAACTTTTTGACTAGACAGAAAACAGAAATCTCTAGTTTGTCCATTCTAATTAAATGACATAACTGTAAGCCATTGAAGTTACAGATACATTTACAAACCCCATTTCTAGAAAAGTTAGGACACTTTCTAAACATGCAATAAAACCTGAAATCTGTAATTTGTTAATTCACTTAAGTATTATTTAACAGACAAAAGGACAAAGAAAATATTTTCAGTGTTTTCAATGATGAACTTAATTATATTTGTTAAATATAAATACATTTAGAAATTGACGGTTGCAACAGCTGCAGTTGGTTCCACAGAGAACCATTTAACACAGTTGTTGAATGCAAAACATGACCTGGTATATTCAGTTTATTCATGTAGATGTGATTTTACTAAAAGTAAAACTGATTATTCTTAAAGTTATGCCATAGAGGTGAATGTGAGGTCTTATATTTGATGTTGATTTAACCAGAATTTTTTACTTTGTTTTTTTTTATCGTACCTTAATAGGTATTAATCTACAAGCACATTCATATATAGTTAATAAAAACAGCCTTTGCATACAAAAAAACCTTAGCTTTTTAGTTTTGTTTAACATTTGAACAATTTAATTGTAAACATTATCATTTGAAAAGCATAAAAATGTTTATGTTAAATGAGACCAACATCAATAAATTAGATTGGAAATTTTAGATGCACAAGTTTAGGTCTTTGGCCTAAATTTATTTATTTATTTATCTATTTATTTATCAGTAAGTAATAAGTTTTAATCAGATAAGTAATCAGGAATCAGTGAGTGCAAAACAACCTATACCTAAACATATACAATTCTTCATGGCTTGGATTCCACAAGATGTTGGAAATATTCAAGATGCTGGTGTATGTTGACATCACTGCAATTATTGTGCTACAAGTAGACATTAGAAGATGAGTAAATTGTTGCCATGAAGGGATGCAACAATTCTCAAATATGCTGTAGCATTCAAGTAATGATTGATTTGTATTAATGGGCCCAAAGTGTGTCAAGTAAACATTTCCTCCAACCATTACACCAGCCTGGACTGTTGACACAAGGCAGGTTGGGTCCATGGATTCATGCTGCTGGCACCAAATTCTGACTTTGGTTACATTTTTCTAGTCTTCAACTCTCCAGTTTTGGTAAGCTTATAACTCAGCTTTCTGGAACCTGATGTGATCTTCTGCTGTTGTAGCCCATCTGCCTCAAGGTTTGATGTGTCATGCATTTTGAGATGCTTTTCTGCTCATTTCTGCTGTTGTGTGTGAAAATCCCAGGAGATCAGAAATTAGAGAAATACTTAAACCAGCCTCCAGACTATCTGGCACCAACAATCATGCCACAGTCATAGCAAGGTGGGAACATTACCCGAAAACATGAACAAACATACATACATATACACACTACTTTTGGATTGAAGACACTTGAACAAATTCCTAGCAGTTTTATTAAGTAGAAAAAAAAACACATGGCAGGAAAAAGCAAACACAACGTACACATTCACATATACAGTATATATGTATCTTCAAATCAGTTTTGCACTATTTACTCTGCCACTCATGGAGGATGACTGAGATGGAATAGAAAACAATGTGAAGTTCTACAGACCTCCTACTCAGGAAAATTTGGCATTTTTTCTTCTCCTTCTCTTTTTACACACCAACTAATCAGCTAATGAACAGGCTCTGGAGTCAGACTACACTTGGTGTTTGTGTAGATACAAAATAAAAACCAAAAACCCAACCCAACTGCAGGCTCCAAAACCAGATAACCAGAAGCTGGCCTTTTCAACCTTTACAAATGGCTGTAAAACCAGACAGTGGTGGTTCAGCCTTTAAGGTTTTGTACGAGTAACAAGAAGGTTGCGAGTTTAAATCCCAGGACTGCTGCTGTGACACTCTAAACACTTAGCTGTTTAGTTTTCTGCTTGGATTGCACATATAAATCTTTCTGGAGAACATTAACACTTTACATATATGGCAGAGAGGTTATACTGTGTGCAATGCACCCCTCACACTGACCCTATATCTAACACAGTCACCATTATTGCACATTCAGCATTCATCCCCTAGTTTAAAAATAATGACTTCTATATGAAAAAATATCAGTAACATTTTCTAGTAGCATATTTGTGAGTATTTACAAATCAGTTTATAATTACATATGAAAATGTATTATACATAATTTATATAACTGTAAATTATATTTATTATGCATAATAAATATATACTTATTATACATAATTTATAATTATGTTTTCATATTATTCATTAGTAAATTGTTCAGTTATTTAAAAAAAATACTATCTCAGTCTCTCCTACTGTTAGGTAGGATTAAAAAATAGGTCGGCTAATGTTAGATAATTAAGTAAACAACTTCGAGTCAGATTGCCTTAATAATATTACTTACTGTTCATATTAAGACAGAGGATGTCTGCATCTAGGTTCGAGCAATTGCTATCAGTTGCTAGTCAGTGTGGCTATGAACTTACACAATATCTACACAATCTAATCAGCTAATGTAGCTCATGCAAACATTTGTAACATCTGTTCATAGCTTTTATCTCAGTGGATTAATCTGAGCATGTAGTTTAGGCATTGACTGCAGGTTCTTGCTTAAGCGCTTAATAGTGGGTCAATATCAGTCCTGGATTTAAACTCACAACTTTCTAATCACTGTGAGGACTTTAAAACCCAGGAAGTTTTTCAAAGAAGAGCATCAGTGTGAAATATTTGAAAAGCACTTGTCCTACCACCATTATGAACCATGTGATGCATGTTTACATTGTGAATATTTACATGTCCATACAAAAAAAAAAAAAAAAAAGTTTACCAAACTTACAATACTAAAAGCTAATAATGAAACATGTCTACACCAAGTGAATGACATGCATCTAGTGTTTCTTCAAAATACTGCAAGGACACACAGACACTATTAGGTCTTGTTTAAATGTGTGTGACAGGACTAACGAGTCTTACGACTCAACATAGGCACATGGACACAGTCTTTTTATGTAATGGTTACAGCAGGGACTCCAGCTGGCACTGAAAACAAGATTGGAGAGAGAAACTGCTGCGTCTGGAAAGTGCATCTGTTCCATGGGCATTTCTGTCAAAGCTTCACTGGTGCTAAAGCCTCCCACAGCCTGTACACACCATTCCACATCCGTCCTTTATTGTAGTCTGTTGCCAGTGAACCACACAGCACAATCTTCAGCTTGTTAAATATCCAATTACACTGCAGAAAAGGCTACTGAATGTTTGTGATCATTAACTTGTTAACAAATTGTGAGGTTTACTAGCTTGCAAAGACAGCACTCTAGCTACGCCATTCCTATCTGTTTAGCTAGCAGGCCATCAACTGGGAATAGTGCCGCATCTCAAATTCTTCAGTTAAGCCACTGGGAATCGAGAGTGGACCCCAAAAATTCCACACAGCCAATTTATCTGACTTCAGTTTGCACACAGACAAAATAAAGTGACAGGAAATCTTACTGTTTTTGTCTAACAACTACACCAGCTCTCTAGCAAGTCAATTTGTGACAGATCTGATTTATAATCACCCAAACCCCCAGTGTGTGCAATGTATTTTGATATTGTAGCGCAGATTCTTTTGCACTCAAAGGATTTTTTTCTAGTGTTAGCCACCTAGCTAGCATCAGCAGGAAAGATTATGGAGATTTATACAGAAATGACTTAAAACTCCTGTCATTTCAGCTGATGCTCATTATGTAACTATTGTAAGATCATGAACATTTATTAATAAGACTTAAATATCCTGTCATAACTCCTGTAATATTAGCTTGATAGCAGGCAGCCATGAATCTTCATTAGCAGTGAAGATCATGAAAACATATAGGTATGTCTTAAATATCCTGTCAGAAATCCTGTCGTGTTAGCAAGCTGGCTAACATTAGTAGTGAAGATTATGAACATTTAAATGACATCTAAACATCTCCCCTTCCTAAAATCATCATAAAATCCTGTCAGGTTAGCTCATATTAAGTAGGTTCTGCTAATGTCCGATGAGTGGGTAAAACGGGTAAAATATTAGTGTTGGTTTGTCCAGACCGAAAGCTTATTGTCAAGGACATGCAGACTGAATAAATGTGAAGAATCCACTCCAGCGATTCACTATAACAGGAACTGGACTCCTAATTTTATGGCCTCAAAACAGCATTGCATTTTGACTAGCAAGCAGCAACTAGCAAGCATGTTTAGCATCTTCATGTTACTGGAACAGTCAATGCAACTTTTATGAAGATTTCTAAAATGGTTATGAGAGATAGAAACACAGTTGTATTTTGTCGTTGCCTCACTATCAAGTCACGTTTTCTTTCCTCTTCACCTGATGGCACTGCTGAGACTGAGCTCGTTCTAACACTAACTCTGAACAGATAATAGGAAGAAATAAAATGACACTGTTACACACAGACATGACAGTTTTGGTTCAGGAGAATCTGATCTCTGTCGGACTCTTTAAAAAATTATCAGGCAAAACTTGCAAAATAATAACTAACAATTCAAGACTTCAGTATGGGCAAATGTGCATTATTTTGAATAAAGGAAGGAATGCCGCTGTGCCAAGTCCACGTTTCTAGCGTTCGTTCATGCTGATTTTGCGGTGGAGCTTACATACATTCTAATCAGCCAGGCAAAAATTTGATTGTGTGACATCACCATAACAGCTTCAGTAACATTACCAAATGTTGCTACTTATTTTAAATTAAACAATGCGACAGTTCAACAGTTAGCCTGCTAGTTTCAGGTTAGATAACCAGATAGCTGACTAACAGTGTTATGCTACACTTTGGTAGTATACACAGGGTGTCTCAAAAGTCAGGATACATAGGAAATATGTAGCTAAATATAACTTTATTTACAAAATATTCATTCTTTTAGGGTATCTGAAAGTATAAAAAATATAAAAATATATGAGTTTGTTCATTTTTCCTATGTATGTGGACTTTGGGGACACTCTGTATATTATATGTTATATTTCCAACATGCAGAAAATTTTTTGTAAATATTTTATAAAAATTTTGTAATGAATATTTTGTAAATAAAGATAAATTTTTCCTATGTGTGGCGACTTTTGCGACACCCTGTATTACAATCTTGTGTAAAGATACAAGATTTTATGAAAGCGTTGAGCTATGCAGGTGATCATGAATCCTTCTCTGCTTTGGTTTGGAGTTCTCATCACCAGAAAATTAACTGCCGAGGACGGCCCCACATGGACAGCCTAAAGATCACCATGATGCACTGCTTAAAGATGATGGCTAGGACTAACTGCCATGAACTCTACTGCACTCTAAATCAAATCTCCATCAGTGAACAGTTTATAACTTCAACAAAGCATAACTTCATATTAAAACTTTAATGAATTCACTGGTTACAATTGCAGTTTTTTATCCTGTATAGCACTCAGTTATAGAAGGGATTATTTATTATTGCACTATCCGGTGTCATCCAAATGAGGATGTGTTCTCTTTTGAGTCTAGTTCCTCTCAAGGCTTCCTCCTAACATCTCAGGGAGTTTTGTCTTGCCACTGTCCCCCGGATTGTTCATTAGGGATAAAATTTAAAGAAGTTCATAGTTATGGTTGGATTTGATGTCTTTGTAAAGCTGCTTTGGGACAATGTCCATTGTTACTAGCACCTTAGAAATAAAATTGAATTGAGTTGAAAAGGAAAAAACGGTGAAATCAATGGCTAATTAAATGTAACTTAAGCTCCACCCTTTTCACGATGTAGCTTTTCATCTACATTTCAGTTCTCTGCTGTTTTTAAAAAACACTCTCTTATGTAGACAGAAGTAACACAACTTGCACACTGTGCTGAAAGTTTCTGATTCAAATTGCATACCAAAATAATTCCAATGACAGGATAACATATATATGTTACTCATAAGTGTAATATCACTGCTTCATTCTTTATTTGATTGTCTGATGCGTTCATAACCAGATGCTTGCTAATACAAAAAAAAACAATTATTTATCCTCACATCATCCTTTGTTTTAATTCCAGAGGTGTAGTAAGGACTGGCAATTCCTTTTAATCTGGATGAATTTTCAAGACAAGTGCAAGTTTCCTTATACCACTGTTATTTAGGCAGCTCTGGAGGAACATAGGGAAGTAGTATAAGTGCCGTCATTTGTCCTCCGATGGTATTTTACACATCACCAGAATTTGTTTCAGGGCCTTTTGAACATCTTCATCCATCTGACCCTGAAATATACAAAAAGGTTCATGTTACAATTGAACTACAAACAGGTTCATGTCTTCAGACCAAATTGAAGTATTTTGTTTTCCAGATTAGCTCAAATGCAGACAATGTTTAGTGTGCAAATTTTGCTTCTTTATCTTTGCCCTGGTGCAATGAAACGATGACTAGCATCTGAATTGATGACTAGCATGTTTTTCTAAATAAATTGTAAATTACAGGTAATTTTTACTTTCATAAACCATGTGGGATGCAAAAAAACCAACTGTAATTTACTGTACATAGACACTAGCACCTCAAACACAGAGTAACATGTCTACAATGAACAACAATGTGATACAGATGATAAAACCGTTCAATTTGATCTGTTTATAATAACGACTTTTATTTTCTTAAACTGTTTTTGTACAAAATAGTGCTACTAATGCAAATGATGTCTTGTGTAATGTTTTAGGCTAAACTGATAGCAATATGTATCCTTTACATGTTAGCTGCCTTGTAGCTCCAGTACAAAAGTAAATTTCAGACATGTTGGCTTTTTCCTTTGGAAGTAAAGGGCAAAACTGTGTTATGTTTATTTTTGGCTGAATTGCTCCTTTAATATAGAAGTGAAACCAGTACAAACCTGAACAGCGTAGAGGAGGTGCATTCTGTACACGGAAACTATTTCATGGTGCCTCTTTTTAGACTCCTGTTTTAAAAGACAAATGGCAAAAAAATTATATAATAAAGTTGCAATTCTCATCAGCAATAAAAAAATAACTATTATTTGGCTGCTTGTTTCTATAAGCTCCAAGTGAAATATAATTAAAAACAATAATTAGCTATTAAGTAATCTATTGATTATGAAGATATAAATGACAAATCAATTTTAATCAATACCCATTGAAAAACATTAAACATTAGGCTTTGATATCAGTTATCACTCAGGCATACATTTTACATTTCTACAAGTCACTGTGCTGTAATTAGAGGTTTAATTATTAGGAGATTTGTGGGTCTGATATTTGGTTTATTTCATACATGGTTTGTTCACAACTTATATTTTAGTCATTTACATTCATGGCATTTAGCAGGTGCTCTTATCCAGAGCGACTTACAAAAGTGCTTAGTCATTAACATGGAATATCCAATGCTGGTAGACCCGAATTCAAGGTACTTTGAGCTATGATACTGTTAGAAATTAGCCATGCAATACCTAATGCAAACAGTTACAAGCAAAACAAGTCCTATAACCCAAAAGTACTCCTAAACTACACAAAACCAGTGAAGAACAAGACATAGTCAACATAGTAACTGCAGTAAAAGCTTTGAGTTAATGCTCATTCAAGTGCTCTCAAAAGAGGTGGGTCTTCAGTTGCCGTTTGAAGACAGCAAGTGACTCCGCTGTTTGGACACTCAGGGGGTTCATTCCACCACCTATGTGCCAGGACAGAGAAAAGTCTGGATGCTTGCCTCCCATGTGTCCTGGATGACGGTGGGTCAAGTTGAACCATACTTGAGGCATGAAGGGCTCTGTTTACACATCTGGCTTTGACCATTGCCATCACACAGGGAGGGGCTGGACCATTTTTGGCTTTGTAGGCCTGCATCAGGGTTTTATATCTGACGTGGGCTGCTACAGAAAGCCAGCGAAGGGTGCGCAGCAATGGAGTGACATGACTGACCTTGGAAAGGTTGAATACAAGTCGAGCTGCAGCATTGTGGATCAGTTGCAGGGGCCTGATGGTAAACACAGGAAGTCCAGCCAGGAGGGAGTTGCAGTAGTCAAGACTTGAGATGACAAGAGACTGAACAAGTACCTGGGTGGCCTCTCACGAGAGAGATGTTGTAGATTTCATGTTGGAGATTTATTAAAAAAGGTAACTTATTTTTTGAAGAATTATGACTCATTTTAATGCCTGAAGTAGGATATTGACATACACAAATCTTGTCTTCACTTTATTGAAGCATGTTGCTTTTTTTTTCAAAAAATTAATAAATAATTTTAAAATAAATAAATAAGAAATAAGAAAAAAATTTCCATTATTTGTTTACATTTTAAGGTATTTTTATGCAAATATATAAAGAAAATGTAAGACATTACTTTTAAAACCATGACCCATTGTGATCTTTGCCAGTGAAGTCACAGATTCTGAAGTTATGTTAACTTAAAATCTACAAGGAAAAATTACAAGCAGATCCCATTAAGCACTGTGATGTTCTGGGTAATACCAGAGTTGCTTTATTGCTCCTTTTTGTTTGCAGTGTTTATAATATTGCACTTGTGCAGGGAGTGTATGAGGGAGCGTGTTTTGTTTGGGCAGACTCTCGACTATTTGGCATTTTGTTGTTTTTATGGTTTTATAATTGGACAAGTGTCTATGTAGAAGTTTAACAATCCTGATTCTTGCCACGTTTCTTTGTGTTTAGTTGCTAGAATGGCACAAATTGCTAGTCTCGGACAGAGACCTGTCAATCAAGTGTGCGTACTAGCCTATTAGGTCATGCCCATCAGGATGGTCCTCAAATGACTTCAGGTGTTAAGTCGCATTCTGACATATTTACATAGTGCTTTTTGTTTGTAGATTTGTATCATACAATCATACACCGATCAGGCATAACCTTATGACCACCTCCTTTTCTCTACACTCATTGTCCATTTTCTCAGCTCCACTTACCATATAGATGCACTTTGTAGTGTGTGTTGTACTGGTGTGAGTAGATCAGACACAACAGTGTTGCTGGAGATTTTAAACACTGTGTTCACTTACTGTGCACTCTATGAGGCACATCCACCATATTGCTCTACCCTGTAGATGTAAAGTCTGAGACAGTAGCTCATCTGTTGTTGCACAGTTTGTGTTAGTCATCCTGTAATCATTCACAGGATTACTTCTCACAGGATGCTGAGTACAGGATGCTGGTGACTGGACATTTTTGGTTGGTGGACTATTTTCAGTCCAGCAATGACACTGAGGTGTTTAAAAA
>JAOVVH010000026.1:18252346-18262346 GCA_028566435.1 Scorpiodoras heckelii | reverse complement strand
TCTTGTGTACTTGAGAAACTTCATCACTCGCAGCCTAATTACGGTTCCATTCAAAAGTCTACATCTAGCCAAGTACAGATGTGTTCTTGCTCCGCCCATGTTATCAGGAGGTCACTTGTGTGGACTCGAGACAGTCAGATATCCCAGAATGCATTTCGCACCAAGCTCAGCGTGATGTTGGAACAGAAAACTCACAGCTGTAAGCTTCTAAATACTACTGTCATTGTGTTATGAAATGAAGTTATATGATTTTTTTTTAAGGCAGAATGTGGTTAATTTATCAAGAAACAGGAGACATTCATTCCCATGGCAACAGCAATCCGGATCTGTTCAATTTTGATACTTGTTTTGCCTATTTTTGCATTGTTTGATGTGTAATTTCTTTCTGCTCATTCATTACAAAACCCAGCGTCCACAATTTATCTCAGGTTTTTCCCTGCCTGCTAAATTATGGTGTCAAATATGCTGCTGTTCCAACTGCAGAATGAATATACAGCGTCCTTCTGTCCTCGGGAGTTTGCACTCGTGAGACGAACTTACCAAGCCAGTACTACCAAGTAAACAAGTCCAAACTTGGCGTACTCTGTATTGAGAAACGCCTACTGTTAACTAATAAATGGTGCTTGTGAAAAGGCAATACCACACGAGGTTATGCTGAATACATAATTACAGTTGTGCTGATATTCAGTAACAGCACTCCCTCTCATGTGATATTGCTTAATTATCATTACAATCTGATTAGATTTTGCAACTGATCCAAACAGGGTCACAATCACAGCAAGGTCAAATGCGTAAATGACTGACAAAGTGAAAAGAGACTGTGTAGTATCTGTTTCAGAGAAGGAAAACACTATTAAATCAGCCTGCTACAAATCATGCAGAAACGTTTTCATTGCATAAAGTGGCAGCTCCTAGTGAGTGAGAACTGCTTTCTGTAAATACTTTTAACACGAACACATTGTAACCTCTGGTTTTTTGGATTTCACCACTAATCAGTGCTGGCATCATTTTCTTTGAGTACATTTTTTTGATATTCAAACTCATACTGTTTGAATACTGTCATACTGGAAAAAAGGATCGATTCATCCGTAAAAAAGACTTTAAGCCAAAAGACACAGACCGTTCCTGATCTTCACAAGTAAGATGAAAATATCATGAAGTACAAAAAAAAGACACAAAGAGGGCTATACAAAAGGAGGCAGAACAGTTGAATGCTATTTTTATTAAGAGTGCCATTAATTCTGGAGGGCACTGTACTGATTTAATTAAAAGTCTTAGAGTGATATTAAACCTATGCTGTGGATGGAGACAGTTATTATTAAACATCCTGGTGCAAATTCCTCAGCTGTAAACTGAAGGCTTTATAACGACGATCAGACAGACTTCAGATTCCAGGCTCACTGATGGAGTCTAATCACAGTATAAAGCTGTGTTTTAAAAAGATGAAACATTTCAACACAGAGCAAAAAAACAGCTCTCTGAACACACAGATAAAAGCCTGTGGATCAACAAGTGGTTATTTTGAGCTTAATCGTGCTTCACACATCAGTTCTCTGCTGAAGGCTGAAGTACACGAGGCGACTGGTTTGTTTTTTGTGTCAGTGTGATACACCAGTGCTGCTGCTGCTTCATCGTCTTACAGACGTGCTTTGGATTTGTTGCACTCCACCACGCCTGCTGACAGCAGCTCCTCGATATGAGCCTGATCAAAGCCGTACTCCTCCAGCACAGAGCGAGTGTGTTCACCCACGACAGGGTCACGAGAGAGACACGGCTGAGCCGGCGTGCGAGACAGGACGGGTGCTGGACGAGGACTGACCTCGCCCTGGGCGTCCATCAGAAACGAGCCCCTCTCTCGGTTATGGGGATGTGACCGGACTTCATCCAGAGGTAGCACTGGTGTCACGCAGGAGTCTGTTCCATCGAAGATCCCAATCCACTCTGCCTGCGTCTTCTGTGCAAACACCTGGGTGAACGTCCGCCTAAGCTCCGGCCAATCAGAGATGCTCATCTGTGGCGGGATGGAGTCTGCATCCAACCCAAGGCCTGGGTCAAGAAAGTGTTGGCAATAAGAATATTGTTGAATGTTGGATTTTAAAGATAAATAAATGAAAAAAGCATAATGATGAAATAAAATAAGGAGAAAGGGATAGAAAATAAGAAATTACACAATTAATAACAACCAGCTTAAAAAATAGCTTAAAAAATAATAAATAAATAATAAATTATAGCTTAACAAAGCACATCAACATTCTTCTGCCCATTTTAGATATTTAACAAGGAAAACGCCCCAATGCCATTCCTATCTCCTGTCAATCTGCATCTAATGAATTCCATCATTTAGCTCCGCCTTCAGACTTTAGGCCACACCCCATAACTGAGTCTAAAATTGGCATGGAATGACCCCAGACTCAGTGGTGAGGAACAAAGTGATGGAGCTCAGACTGTTTTTTTTCTGTGAGTATCGTCTTGTCCATGGTTATACACAACAGTAGGACATACTGAGTCAGAAAACACATTAACAAGTCTGTGTGAGGCACTGAACAACTCCACAAAGTGAAGTCAGCCCACAGTGCTAAACTGGAGGCTATTAGCGTCCCTTGATTTGTTAGTTTCATTAACCTTGTAGCGCCAGTGCAACATTAAAGAAGATGAACTTCAGACTGGCTGCATTTAGGATAATGGGAAAATTGTGCACATTTGACTTTTGGCTCTTTTACAATAAAGAGTCATTTTAAAGAAAGTGGGCTCAGGTCCAAGATTTGGCAATAAAATGATATTTTTGTTTTTGGGAGTGAGCAATAAAAATTTCATTATGGCTTACAGAAGAGGACTGAGACGGCCGAACATGATCAATGGCTTAGATGATTGGATGGAAGTCTGCATTCACATACTGATCAGCATCCTGAGCATTTTCTACTTTACACAAAAGTTACTTTTGTCTTTGCAAACAGGGACAGAAAAGACAAAGTGACCATTAGAACCTCAGAGTTAAACTCATGAAAGTTTTTTTTTTAATTTAACAGGCATCACCCTGCATTCACACTAGCATGCATGTGTCACTTGTGTCACTTATGTGTAGTATGTTGTATGCCTCTCATGGCCATGTAGTGGCCACTAATGTTGTTATTTGTGGGCACGGATTATCCAGAATTTGTTATTGCTATAATGGGAAATGAAAACTGTAATATGTACAGTCAGCTCTATAAATATTAGCACATCTACCAATATAGTGCCATTCAAGCGGTTCACCATAATATTCTAGAGGTGAAATGAAATAATGAAAATAACTTCAGGCTTTCGGCTTTAATTTCAGTGTATTTACATCCAATTCAGGTGAACAGCGTAGGAATTACAGCACTTGTTATATTTGATCCTCCTTGTTTTTTATGTAATTGTACAACTAATTATCATAAATTAAAGTCTCATTTTTTATACTGTTGTAAATGCTTTGCAGTCAATGACTTAGTAAAGTCTGGAATCCACGGACATTATCAGATATTATCTGCCAGGCTTTACTGCAGCTGTCTTCTAAAAAGTTGGGCAGAGTCAATGGAAATAGATTAATTTATCATCTGCAGTGTGATTTATTGCCTGAAAATGACTGAAAAGCAATGGTGATCAGTGATTGGTTATTGAGAACAATGGTGAACAGTGATGCTTGTAAAATTGTGATGCCTCTAAAATGAACAACCGATAGATGAATACATGGAAATGCAGAAGGTTTATGCATTAAAAAAGACAACAATCATGGACATTGTTAATTTATTTCTTCTAGAAAATTGCAGTAAGTATGTGTATAACAGTAACGAATGGAAATCCCTGTGCAACTCATATTATTGGGCTTTGGCTGACAATCCAATTGCAAACTGTCTCCATTCGCACTGACCCCCTTTCCCTTTTTTTGCTCCTCAGGTTAGAAGTCAGTAGAAAATCCATCCAGCAATTGCATTATGTCAAATTCAATAGGCATTCAGCTCTGAAATGTGCATAATGGCTTTTGTATAGATTCTGAAGGTTTTGAACTGTTTTGTCTTTATATCGCATGAATGTGTTATTTTGTTATAGTACATTCAAAGACTGTTGTGCGTGGCCTTGCAGGTGCAGGTGAATAAAGCTTGTTTTATAATGCATATGTCAAATTTGCATGCATAAACAGCCTTGCTTTGTTACTGCTGCAAGTCCAGAAGGAGTAAAATATGTCTGCGCTCACCTTGGATCAGTTGATCATAGAACTGAGGCTCAATGGCCCCCACAGCAAGGTACTTCCCATCAGAGGTCAGATACGTGTCGTAGAACGGAGCGCCACTGTCCAACATGTTCTCCCCACGGGGCCGGTTCCACAGACCAAGACTGCGAGACTTCCACATGAAGGACCCCACATACGCTGCTCCCTCCACCTGCACATTCACAAACAAACATAAAGAAATACTAAGAAATACACAAAGAAATGGGTCTTCTTGAAGTTTACATTACCACAATTAAATGCATTATTCAAAGGACCATTTCTTGAAATGATGACTTTGTATTGTTGTAATTTATGGGGTTTCTCAAAATTATGACTTTGTTTTACCATAATTTATGCTTTTATTTCTCAGATGTATGACTTTGTATTACTACAATTTATTGACTATAAATCAAATATTAACATGTTTCACAAATGAAGTAATTTACATTTCCAATAACCCTTAAATAAATAATTCAAGTCAGTGGTTAAAAATAGTGTCAAAGTTTTTTCCACACTTTTTGCTAAAGCTTGGATCTTTGGTATCTCAGAAACATAAAATACTGAGAGAATAAATGAATTATTATTATTATTATTATTATTATTATTATTATTATTATTATTGACAAACATGATGCATTAAAGCATGATTTCTTTAGACAGCACACACACACACAAACTATAGATTAAATCAGGGGAATGAACAAAGTAACTCTTGAGCACGCACTAAAATTTTGTGACCTTCTGTTTGTATAATTTCTGTTTGTACATTAAAAAACAACTGTGCTCAAAACGTATGTGTCCTCTCCAAAGCCTCCGTACCAACCTCATTAGTCAATTACTCAAAGTTTTGGTCTTGATGTAAATCTGCCCTTGCAATTAGTGCAAAAGTTCACAGTTATCACAGACTATCTGAGTTAGATTATCTCTGCAATACTTATAATAACTTATAATTATAACAATTTATCATCTCAGTAATATCAGACTATCTCACTGATCTCAGATGATCTCAATTACCCAATATTATCCCATTCTCAGTTACCCAAAATTATGTTATCCCTTATTACCTCAGTTAGATCAATTATCTTAGATTATCTCACCTAGATTATCTCAATTATGTCAGATTATTGCAGATTATCTACCTTCTCTCATTATCTCAGATTATCTCACTTATCCCATATTATTCTAATTTTCCCACATAACCTCATATTATCTTAGTTTTCCAATATTATCTCAGCTCCCTTGGCTTATTTGTTATCTCAGATTATTTCCATTAGATTACTCTCAGATTATAACACTTATCTCAGAATTTCTAAATAACACAATACAGCTATGCTAATCGAGATTGTCTATAAAGAATAGAACCCAGTAGGTGATGCTGAACTGAAACCATAATGTTTTATATAAAATGGCTGCAACATTAGTACAACTTTTCTGAATAAGCAGACAGAATGGAGGTGGGATTCATCCTAAATGCTACAGCAACACTTCACTGAAAATTTCCACACTAATAAGATTGGACAAAGTTAATTAAATCTTAATTAGGCACAGTGTGATGTGGCTGTCAGACTGCTTTAACATGAATAACAGTGATGAGGAGACATGTGTTTGGCACTGCCAAACCAGTGTTGAATCTAACAGGTGCAGGGAAGCTGGTAAGGGAATTATATGACAGATTATTATATGCTTGTCAGAGAAAGAGCTAATTATCATGACAGTAGCCATGCCACACTAACGCTTTTCACTGTGCGTAATTACGTAATTATGTTTCATACACAGTGCATAGCTACATTCATGGTTCAGATGTGGTCAGTGGAAAATGGTGTTCATCTGCTATTCAAATATCATACGTTATTGACAAGCAGACATGCAGTTACTTCCTCATTAGCCTTTTCTGCCTGTGAAATCAAATATACATGATGGTACATAAATGTCACATGAATAGACACAGAGCATGTATCCAACAAAAAAACAAAGATTAACTTTGAAATGTGAATGTTCACTCACCCAGTTATGCACTCGGTTATTCGCACGGTCACGCACTCGGTCACTAGGTTATTCACTCGGTCACTCACTAAATCAGGTCACTCACTTGGTTATGCACTCGGTCACTCACTCGGTCGCTCACCAGGTCACTCGATTATTCACTAGGTCAGGCACTCGGTCACTCACTAGATCACTCACTTGGTCAATAGATTACACACTAGGTCAGGCACTCGATCACTCACTAGGTCACTCGGTCACTTGATTACTCACTAGGTCAGGCACTAGGTCATTCAGTCAGTCACTCACTAAACCACGGTGGTGCTGGAGCGTATCCCAGCGCCCACTGGGTGTCAGGCAGGAAAACACCCTGGACAGGTCCCCATTCAATCACAGAGCAGACTCATTAACAAACATATTTACACACACATTCACCCTGACTGCAGGAAGAAACCGGAGTTCCTGGAGGAAACCCACACAGACACGGGGAGAACATGCAAACTCCACACAGAAAGGACCCTGGCCGGAGAATCAAAGCCAGGCCCTTTTCGCTCTGAGGCAACAGTGCTACCTACTGCACCACCGTACAGCCCTGGTAATAGACATACATGTGGTAGTTAAGAGGTATTTTGTGTGATAATACAACCATGACAAGTATAAGTCCACTAAACTGTTCATACTCAACAACTGTCTAAAGTTAAAGGTCAGTGGTATCCCTCATCACCATAATTGGAAAAGGAGGGCTTGTGCCCTATGTCTTTAATTGCATCTCCTTGTTTCCTTTCCTCACTTCTTGTTTCCTCCTCCCTCCTATGAAGATGTGAGAAAAGGAAGCAAGGACAAATGTAGTAAGACAGCCGCACTCACTGTAACCGATCTGCATTTACACACAACGGCGTACGATTACACACTTAATGAAAACATTATAGTAATTGTACATGCGTAATGCTGATGTTTTAACTGACAGGCCCATTTTAATGTACTTACAATATATCCCTGTTTTTAATTTGTACCTACTGTTTCTTTTTTAAATAATATTACATTTTAGATCGAGGTTCCCTTCACTGACATTACAAAACAAAGCTGACACAAACTAGCCTTCAAAGTCAGCATTACAATACCATAAACACAAGTAAAAAATAATTAACACACTATTATGTTTTTTTTGTCCATTATACCACAGTGCTGTTTTGGACTCTGATTAGTCATTGGTCTGATCGGTGCTGATACATTTTCTAGGAATAATATAAAATACGGTTGCGGTTAGAAATGTACATACACTCATCATGGACATTAATATTATAGCAAAATATGCCTTTTAATTATGTCTTTGAGCTGTTCTGTTTTGGTGCAGATTGAGTGTAGATCATACATCTTTTATTAAACAAAAAATAAGAATTTGGTGCACAAGATTTTTTTTTTTGACTCAACACAAGGCCAAACATATACATACACCCACTTAGACTGTTAATTCAGTGGTGCTGCAAATTCCAAAATGTCCTTTAACTTGCCAAGGCCACGGCTTCATAAATTCATTATTGACTACACCTGGTAGCTTTTCTGTGCCCACATAAAAATAGTTTGTTTAACAGCACTCATTGGATTGACCATCAAACAGTAAACTTAGAAAGTCCAAGGAGTTCAGTGCAGAAACTTTCGAGAAATATGACCACAGATTTACACAAATCAGGAATGTGTCTGCAGATTCCAAGATCATTAGTTCAAACAACTGTGTGTACAAGTACAAGTTATTAGGAGGTGTAGCCATTTTGCCAAGGTCTGGAAGAAGACACAATCTGTCAATCTTAGCTGAGAGGAAATTGGTTCAGATGGTCAGAAACTATCCAAGAACCACCAAGGCACAGGCCTACCATGAAACAGAAGCTTCTGGAACACCAGTGTCACTGTCTACTCTCAAGCAAATTTTATATTGTCATGGGCTGAGAGTCTGCTGTCCAAATAAGAAGTCCCTGCACCAAAATCGACACCTTCAAGCTCAACTATAGTTTGCAGCTGACCACATGGACAACGAAAAAGGGTTCTGGAGGAAAGTTTGGCCACAATGACCAGGGGTATGTTTGGAGGAGTAAAAGTGAAGCATCCAAGGCAAAGTACACCGTGCCAACTGTTAAGCATGGTGGAGGTAGCATCATGCTTTTGCTGCCAGTGGAACTGGTACCTTACACAAAGTGTATGGAATAAAAAGAACGAAGACTTCATTCAGAATAACCTCAAACCATCAGCTAGAAGGTTGAAACTTGGACAACAGGACAATGACCCCAAACAAACATCAAAGCTGGTTCTAAAATGGATAAAGCAGGCTAACATTAAGCTTTTTGGAATAACCCTATTCAAAATATGTGGACTGTACATAAAAGTCAGGTCTGTGCCAGGAAATCAACAAATTTAACAGAAGTCTGAACTTAACTGTACTGCCCAGAATAATGATCAAATATCCTACCATACTTCTGCCAGAAGCTTGTTGATTGCTACCAAAAGCAACTGGTCAAGGTGCAACTTGCTAAGCAGATATTAGGTGTGCTGTCTGTATATTTTCTGACCATGTATGTATAATTTTGACCCTTGTTTGATTTCAGAACTTTTTTTCTTTTAAAGATTTATGTTGTACACTTATTCTGCCCCAGAAAAAAAGCAGTTCAAAATCACTGAAAGCCCAATATTGCCATGACATTCATGTCCATGATGGGTGTATGTAAACCTCTGACCACAACCATATTACATGACTTGAAAGAAAACAAACTGACAATCGGAGATAACAGATAGATTAGATAGACGAGCTAATTTCATTAATTAAACCCTCACTTCTCACGGATGCCATCAGTGGACGTTTTAACTCACTTTACTGCAAAATGGAGACTTCTAAGTACAAATATTAATATGCTGTAAACCACAGTAAACATGGCAGAAAAGCAGCTGTGTGACACAAGTGTGTACGTGTGTGCATATTCGTATTTGCTCAGACGCAGAGTGGATAAAAACTCATCTGTTGGCAGGCTTGAATATTTCATGCTTCAATTTCCAGTGCGAAATCTGTTTACCCCTCAATCCTCTCATTGCTCCAACACTGAAGTGGCACACTGCAGCCCTTCGTTCAGACATTTAACCCCATAAATATTTAAAACAATATTAATGCAGGATTTGTCATTTCTAGTTTGTCACTTCAGTTTTCCATCACAGAAGCTTTAAAGTATGAAAATGGTTCTCTTTTTTTAATGTAATATTTCAAAGATTATTCATTATTTGCTTTTAGATTTCCACCCTCTTTCTGTTAAATTGCATATGGTTTTAATTATGAGTGTAAAACAATAATGTTAAATTATCCATTACTGTTGATTATTTTCCCATAACAGCATGTTGCAAAATGTTTATTTCTCTTACACCACAACAAATTTTATACTGTTTTCAGGTTGTCAATGTGAGTTTCTTACTGAATCTCTTATCTCAAGTGTGATTGGTTAATGTTTGTGGGAATTATGGATATGAAACTATGATTTTAATCAGATTTTGGAACTGATCCAAACATGGTCAAGGTCACAGCAAGGTCAAACATCGGTGTGCTTGAACCACAGTCTTTCAGCTTTCATTCAATGGGTTTAACAAAAATACAGTACCAATCAAAAGTTTGGACACACCTTTAATTCAGGGGTTTTTCATTAGTTAAAATTTCTGCATTGTAGATTAATACTAACGTCATCTATGAAGAAATACATATGGAATTATTTAGTAAACAAAAAAGTGTTAAACAAACCAGAATATGTTTTATATTTTAGA
>JAOVVH010000026.1:18102240-18116999 GCA_028566435.1 Scorpiodoras heckelii | reverse complement strand
CCCCCTTAAAGCTTGGTTATCTTGGTGCTGACAGTGGGGCAGCTGCTGCTGCTCTTCTCTGCTGTTTGGTGTCATGTCCGCTGTGTTGTGTGCGCTGAATATTAAAAGCTTAATGGAAGCAGTTAAATGAGTGCTTAATGGCAAGGAGCTGGCAGAATAAATGTACAATTGAATTAGCGGTTATGATGGCGCGCATTACACAATGAAGTAAACGGAATTACCTCAGCCCGTCTTCTCCTGCTCCTGCACAAGAGGTTTTGGCAGCATGACATGACTTAATTAGGACATTTTTTGGTCATTTTTTATTTTACTAAGCATCAGGCTGAAAGAGAGCACCTGGTCCTGATGCTATATGACAATGAGACAAAATAATCACCTTACAGAGGTCTGCTGCACCTCACAAGGCCATGATATGATGTTAGGAATGAATCAGTGTTATGATATTCTCAACAGAGAAACAATTCTATATCATTTTATATACCTTTATAAACAAGTCTCTGATATACTGAAGTTTGCCTCTGTAACCAATGTAAGGTATTTTCAAATTACTCAGGAGTGGAGGAATTATTGACTCAGATTGAAGACATAACCTAATAGTGACTGCTTAAAAGAATGGCTTGCCTTCTTCCCAACGTGCATCCTGGTGCCCTCTTTCCCAGGTAAGCGACACACACACAGACCCAGCCATCCACATGATATAAAAGAAAATGTGATTCATCAGACCTCCTTTTCACATTGTTCCATGGTCCAGTTCTGATGCTTATGTGCTCGTTGGAGGTACATTGGGAAGTGGACAGTTTTCAAGATGGGCTGCTATGCAGCTACTGTATGCAGCCCCATACACAGCAAGCTGAGATACAGTGTGTTTTCAAACACCTTTCTATCATAACCAGCATTAATGTTTTCAGCAATCTGTGCCACAGTAGCTCTTCTGTGGGCTCAGACCAGATGGGCTATCCTTCACTCCCTGTGCACTCACTGATGTGCATATATATATAAAAACACACACACACACACACACACACACACACACACACACACACACACACACACACACACACACACACAATTATATATATATAATTATGTGTAATATTGTAATTAGGTAATGAATGTTATTCACTTCACCTGTCAGTGGTTATAATGTTATGGCTGACTGGTGTATATACAACTTTATATACAGAGACACCAGATACATCTGAGGGGTGAGTAATGGGATAGGAAAAGAAAAACTTCTGATGCACAAATCTATTTTCAGTTTGTGGACTTTTTCTCTAATCTTTGATTTTTGGTGAGAGATTGGATCATTTGAACATTTCTTGAAATGAAACCATGCAAGAAATTTTGTGGGAAAAATCACTATTTGGTGGAGCTCTTAATAACTCATAGACATCTGAAAAGTGACCCAACTACACACTGCGTTTTGTCAGAAGCCAAAAAGGTTGGACACCACTGGTTTAATCTTTAACAGTTTGTTGTATGTAAAAGCTTGTTTTATTATCTATTGTGTAAAATCTTCAACTATATAGTAACTAGTAACTAAAACTGTCAAATAAATGTACTGGAGTAGAAATTACAATATTTTATTGGAGTGAAAGTATAAAGTAGCATAAAATGGAAGTACTTAAGTAAAGTATAAGTACCTCAAAATTATACTTAAGTATAGTATTTGACTAACTGTACTTAGTTACTTTCCACCACTAAAAATATGTTAAAAATGTGTTATTAATGGTTAATTAACAAGCACCAGCCATGTCTTGATTGATTGCCTACATTTTAGGTGAAGGGACATTTTATGCATCTAATATTCAGCCAAGCTGTTCCTTTAAGGTTAGAATTAAGCCACTGCGCCATACCGTATATGAAAGTATACATTGCACTGACTGATAAAAAACATTGATGTTGTTGTGATAAGGATATGAAATGTCATGAAACGAGTGAAATATATTGTGCTTGAACACTCAAAGAAAGTGGGACTGACCCACAGGTCAGAAAAAGTATTGAAATAATGTATCATAGCAGCTCACTTCTGACAAGGAAGGAATCAGCTATTTGTTGTACTCTGTACTAAAACTTGCCAACTTTTCATGGAATCATACACACAAATAGGGGCAAGACAGTTTCCCAGTTGTGCCCTACAAGAAACATATGATCAGCTCCTAGCCCACGCCACTGAGATCACGGCTGCTGATAACGGCGTCCTTGATGACAGACTGGTCACTTGTCCAACTTTGGCCATTAACCTGAGAGCATGAGACAGTTTGCTTCACCCATCGTGCGCCACCGGCACATTTATCGCCTGGGGACAGACTAATGGAACCCGGCTGAGGTGTGTTAACAATTTTTCTATCGATTAATGACGGGGAATAACAGCCAGACTGAACTTAGCCCATGAGATTTAGTGGCTTTTAAGGTAGTAGCAATGAATATAATGCTTTAGAAAGAGCTTCTGCACAGGAGATATATGACACCTGCTACATTAAGCTACATTAAGCTTTAATACGTCTTCATTACTGGCAGGCCGCCGGAGCCCCTCAAGGTTGAAATAGAGATCCACCTTTCATTATGCCACCCATCATCACCCTACGCAGGAGAGATCAAATAATAATGGAAGTGGTGAAACAGTTCTGCCCGACTTGTTAATGTTAATCGATGTATTAAATATTAAGGATTTCCATAATGGGATGTCGAGAAGCTGCTGCGCCGTGTGCTAAAGGCCAGATTTCCCAGAATTCCTGCGCAGATTCAACTTTTCTCTCCTGAGTAATTAAATAAAGTGGAGTGTAATCTCTGACCACATCACCTGTGACCTATGACCTCAGCTGAGGGATGTCTGATTTATGACACATGTCTGAACACAGACTTCAGACACCTGATCAGTGCAAGTCCTTTTTTGCGATAAGACAGGGCTATAGAAGGTTTTTGCTGTTGTTTCGAAGCAAACACACTGAGCACACCCCAGAACACTCTCACCACAGCTTTCATTTACACTACAAATGCACAAGCATACGATTCATTTCAAGCAAACACTCACAGGAACGTGGACAGCACACACACACGGCATGCTGTAGAACCTAAACAGCACGTTCCTGCACACGGTCATGTTGGATTCTTGCACACCGCACATGAGACAGGACAAACAAACGCAGCAAAGTGAACTGGGTGGGCATGGACCCTCCCCTCAATCAGCCCTGCACGGTGTGTAGAAAGAAAACACGAAGCCCTGCAGGACACCGAGCTCGGCCCAGCCGTCACATACTCCAGCCTGCTCCGTGTTTCTCTTTCCTTCACATGGTCCAAAGCCTTGTGTCTTGTTTTCCCTGCACCCCTCTGATGAGAGTAAATGTCTTTTTGTGTCTTTCATGTTGTCAAAATAGTTACAAATCAGCTGAAACTCAGCACCTCATTCCAAGACATTCCAGGACAGGGTGTCACCAAGCTTTCACCATCACACTAATGCTTACATAGTTTAACTTCTTGTTTTATTTTTTATTTTTCACAAATTGTAGTCAATCAGACAAGTCAAGTTTGGTCTTTGCTTGGAGGAAAGATGCTAATGTAGCTAAAAAGTGACCTAATAATCTAAGCTACAGTGTGTATAATTCTTTTGTTTTTTAAGAAAGAAAAAAGCATCAATGGCATACAAAATTACTCTGAAAGCATGATGCTCCTGAGCTGCTGTGACTCTGACAGTCCTGTAACAGTAGCTAACAGAGCTGTCAAGCTTGAGCTTTCTACACACCACATTTCGTATATCATCACAGTACAACCCTTAAAACAGGCAACAATAGCGAGCAAGCTTGCTAAGCTAGCAATAAAAAAGTTCTTTCTAAAGTAGAAAGGTTTTCCTCATACTCAGGAACTGTGATAGACACATTGATGTGTAGGAACAATAAACCTTTACTGAATCAACACAGAACCAGGAGTAAAACATAAATGTATCAATGTGGACACACACACACACACACACACACACACACACACACACACACACACACACACACACACACACTAAACCTGGCGAAGGTAGGTGACAAACAGCACCCAAGTGTCCAGCTCATGCTGCATGCAGGGGAACTCCCACAACAACGCCCCCTCAAACCCAGATGTCGCCACTCACTCCCTACATCCAGTGACAGTCACCGCAATATTATTTAGTCATATTGTTTATTGCATAGAATGCAATTTGGGATGCAGCCCTGCATTGTTGTGCTGTTATACTGAATATCCACATGGCTGTGATTATCTTCAGCACTCAGCCTGCAGCCTCGTGCTCACAACCCAATCATAGCCATGCTGATATTCAGTATAACAGCACTCCCTCTTGTGTGCTACTGCTTAATAAAACTTGTGGATGTGGATCTTCACATAAATTTAAACTTCCAAATTTGGTTGAGGGTGCAGCTTACGAAGTGGAGTCAACTTTGGAGAAAAAAAGTGATTCTGGTTGTTCCAGATGATAACCTCCTTAATATGCCAGCATACTGCTAAGGTGAAGGTGATATTAAGGCAGAAATTTGACGAAAGATTTTGGGTAAAAGGCTTCTATTACTTGCGATCTCATAGCTCCAGTGCAAAACTAAAAAAGCAAATTTCAGACTAACATCTCTTGGCTAATTGACTACATTTTTACAAGTCGACAATAGCATTACATCACACCTCTGTGACCTTTTCCTTGTACACAATAAAAGATTAAGACAAAAAACCCCTCTGAGTCTGAGATGTTTAAAATGGCAGAGGAGCTTTTGCTACAATTATTGATGACAAAAAATTCTCCATTTGTCGTGCAGTGACACTTTTACAGTCTGTAATGTGGAATTGTTGCCAATCTCCTGCTGGGAGCAGATGGGCGAGTCAGCAAGATGGATCAGATGCCACATAAATTGGCGAGTGCCAGCGAAAGTGCCGAGTGCCACGCATGTCTGTGCTTTATAGGCTAGAGCAGAGAGGAAAGCTGCCAAAGGCAACAGCTCAAACTGTCTGCCTGGATTATTCCCTGTTCAGCACAGTAAGGAATAAATTCTAATGATATTCTCCCTGCTGCCTGTCAAAAGTGTGCCGAAATATAAGCATAAAGCAGATCTGTCCAGCTAGTGATTTGCTAACTAGAGAAATGTCAGATTATCTGCGAGCTGATGGAAGTATATGAAAAATGCTGTCCAAATAGAATATGTTCAGTTTAATATTTCATCATAAACACAAATTGAATTGTAATTAAAAAGAAATGGCAGGTTAAGGTGGAATCATTTGCATTATGCATGATATATTAGGTGATAGATTCCTGGAGTTTTATATTGACCCAGGTGTGGAGCTGATTGTGATGCATCCCATTGCATGTGTTAATCTCTGAAGCCCCTGTTTGCTTTCCATAGACATCATCTCAGGATTATTGTCAGCTGAAGAGGCTCCGCCCATGCGATACAGAAAATTCAATAACTTTTCCATACTTTTCTAGCCACAGGCTTCAGAATCAGATCGGGTGTGTGTGCTTCTGTGTATGTCCTATTTTGTGCTCCTATGTCCTGCAGGGAAACAAAGTTTGGAACACTGCAACATTTCTATAGATGCCAACAGGAAAATAGTAGCAGGCAGAGAGAGAGAAAAAGCCTAGCATAGGTTGGAAGATGAGAAAGCATAAACGTTAAACAACAAATCCTAATATGCTCTTTTACCAAAGAAAAAAAGCAGCAGCTGGTTACAGCAGCAGAGCATAAGTTCGATTGTAAATTCCGGTGTAAAGTCCATCTTAACCTTATGTTCAGTGTAGCTAGTTTCAAGCTACTCTGCTACTCAAGCTAGTGTTGCACCATGAGATGCAACTTAACTAGTATATTGCTGCATTTGATGACATTTCTATCATTTTAAGACAATCAATGGCACCATTCAAGGAAAACAGGAAATATTACATTTTTGACGTTTCCTGTGCACAGGAGCCTGCATGTCTTTGTGCTAATTCCTGTTAGGCATGTGTCTTACAAGGATGGTGGTGTATTTTACAACAAAGTACAGGACAGTACCTAAAGGAGACCTATTATACCCATTTCCCACAAGTTAATACAGTTTAGTGGAGTGTGAAATGTCTGAGACATACTTTAGTCAAAATACCACATGCATCAAATACTGTCTTTTTTTACCTCACACAGCTCTTACCAAATGCTAGGTTTCAGTGTGTGTTGCTTTAAATGATAATGAGCCACTGATGACGTGTCCGCCATTTTGGATGTGTGAAGACTGGCTGTTTTGTTCTGGATAAAAAGCGCTATAACATTTACATTTCTCAACCGATTTTAAACAGTCATTTTGAATGGGTTATGACCTATGTGGAGTACAACAAAAGTCACTTTTTATCTCGATAGTTAGGCAATAATTACTGCTAGATCCACAAGGACTTCGTTTAATAAAGTTATAAATAAAGTTGAGTTGAGTTGAGTTGAGTTTAGGCTTACATAAACTGAATTACTTGCATTCAAAGTACACAAATGTTAGAAGCAATTGTAAAAACTTACATTTTTTTGTTCCCATGACACACCACGTTGTACTGACCCAGGTTGCAAAAGCAGTTTTTAGTACACATAAACAGGTTTTGCTGACTGTTTTTTGGGACACTGCTATCAAAAATAAAGTTTATCCTCTCAGCTGCTCTGTTTTCTGTGGAGCTGATTTAGCCATATGTGTTGGTCAGTACAGCAGAAAGCAGTGCAGTTTCAGTGCATTTTCCTTAACTGTGACTTAGTGCTGGCGCACCCGTGACTTGCAACAAATAAACAAGCAACAAATTGGTGCCCCTTCGCAAATGTGATTTTCAAGCTGTGAGTGGAGATACTCGTGCAGTAGGTGGAGATATTCACATGTGGGTGGTATTATTCCAGTGAGTTCATTAGGTACGTAATAAGCAATACATATTCTGAAGTTAATCGTTTAATCCCACGTTTAGTGAAATAGGCATTCAAGGACTGGGTTTTCATGTTTCAAAGTTTGTGGGTTGGTAGGCACTCCAAGGACCCAGCTGTATGTGCACAAAACCTTAAAAACTGCATTTTTCATAATACATCCCCTTTAACATATATATTTCTTGAGAGTATTTATTTTGTGCCAACATTCATTTGCTCACTCACTATAGTAAGTTCTGGTGGTTGTCTACCAACAAATTTGAATTGACTTAATGAATATAGTGTCTCCAGTTTCCTAACATACATGTTTTTGGACTGTGGGACTGTTGGACTGGAGCTCCTGGAGGAAACCAATCCAGACATAGGGAGAACATGCAAAATCCACACAGAGAGGACCCAGGCCATCCTGACCCAGGAACTTCTTGCTGTGGGGCAGTGCTACCCATAATTCAAATTAAGATATTAAGATTCTATGTTGAACGTATGTGATTTAGTACAAAAGTATGACTTTTACTGTGTGCAACCTCGAATATAGTACTGATTTGCATTTGAACTAGATGAAGAATCTTCGGGAAGTGTCTGGAGTGCAAGGCTATCTCAGGATTAACACGGACTGCTGTCATTTCTTAGGCCCCTGTAGGCAGGATAGAATAATATGCTTTTCAATGTAAATATCCTGTCACCTGTAAAAAAAAATGGTGCTTTAAGGAACAGTTTAGGGATAAATCTAAGTGGTCTTACTTTTTAGTGTTATCGGACATGTAATTGGTCAGCTAAGTCATGTGTTGTCTGTGCAGAGTTTATTTTATTATAAGGAATAAAACACTGTGAGTCATGCTGGTGGAGGAAAAGAATCAGCGGCTGGGTGGTGTGATGAAGTGGACTCACTGTTACCACCTCAAAGCTGATTTTTAAAAAAAAATACATCACACAACCGCAAGTTGTTTATTCCTCCTATACCAGAGCAATTACAACTTTTAGCTATTAAAGTGTGTCATCGGTGTGAATCAGCATCCAACTGGTCTACCCATAATACCACATGACTACCTTGCATATTTCTGCTCACCTGACTACTGATCACCTTTATCTGGACTCACATGGACTAGTATATAAAGACTCACATTCATTAAATTCAGTGCAAAGTCCTGTATATGTGCTGTGTTATGTACCAGCTGTTACCAAGCAAGCAGTTGCTTGACAGTGTAAGACAGTGTAAGAATCAAATAAGATCCACCCTCTTCTATAAGCAATCCTGGTCAGACTCACAACTTTTTTGTAAAATATCCATGTAATATAATGTGAGCTTTGTTTAAGGTCAGAAATAATTAAACCTCTGCTAAAGTTACAAGTGTAAGGTACCCTTAAGGATACCAACTCAAAAATATATCAGAACAACTTCCTTTGGCTAACAATAAGGACTCCACAGGATTGGATCAGCTCCAGCAAGACACTGTTCCAAGTTTATCTCATGCAGGCAGACATAGACCCTGATCATGGCTTCATTCTGTGTGCTCCTCTTTAGCACAATTGACTTGTCATGTATTTCACAGCTAATTAGACCTTTACAAATGAGACCTATGTCCACTGATAAGGACGTTGCTAAATTGACCGTAAAAGCGACCATTCAGTCAGGCATAATGAGCGACCCAGCGGCAGTAATCAGGATTAATTAATACGCCTTTATTACAGGCAGGAGATCAGGACACAAAGTGGGATGAGGAAGAAGGCCATTATGGTTCACTATCTGTGTGTTTTGTTAAAACCAGTGACCGTTAAACAGAGGAGTCAAAAGGTGAGTGTAGGATCAGAATTATACGAAAGATTGTTTACATGAGAGCCTCTTTTGTTAGCTTATCTCACTTTTCACCCAGGCATTCATTTGACTTCAGAGAACAAAGATCGGTATATCTGTATTTGTTTGTTTTCTGAGTATAAAAAATTGCATACAATTTTCATGGCATCATAGGTTATTCACATGTGGTTATGTTATCTCTGCAATATCATCACATGTAAAAAATAAATAAATAAATAAATAATCAAATGAAAAATCATGTGTGAAAAGAAATGGAGCATGTGAAAAATGTTTTGCATGACAATAAATGAATCGTGAAAAAAATCACGTGAGAATAAATGAAAAGTGAAAAAAATCACATTAGAAAAGAAATGAATTATGGAAAAAATAATGTGAGAACGAATGACAAAAAAACACATCTGGGAAAAATGAATTGTGAAAAAATCACGTGAGAATAAATGAAAAGTGAAAAAAATCATGTGAGAATAAATGAAGCATGAAAACGTCACGTGAGAAAAAATTAATTGCAAAAAATCACACATAAAAATAAATGAATCATGAAAAAATCACACATGAAAAGAAATTAATTGTGAAAAATCACACATGATCATGAATTATTCTTGAAAAACATCACATGTAAGAGAAATTTATCATGGGAAAAAATCACATGTGAGAATAAATTAGCCCTGGAGAAAATTCACGTGAGAATAAATAAATCTAAAAAAAATCACATGTGAAAAAATCAACAGTGAAAAAATCACACGTGAGAATAAATGAAGCATGAAAAAAATCACGTGAGAATAAATTAATTGCAAAAAATCACACATAAGAGTAAATGTATCATGAAAAAATCACAGGTGAAAAGAAATTAATTGCGAATTAATTAACTAATTGAGAATAAATAAATCTTGAAAATATCACATGAGAAAAAATGAATCATGGGGAAAAAAATCACACATGATCATAAATTAATCTTGAAAAAAATCACGTGAGAATAAATTAATCTTGAAAAAATCACGTGAGAATAAATGAATCATAAACAATAACTCACATGTGAGAATAACTGAACTGTGGAAAAATCACATGTAGGAATAAGTAAATTTTGAAAAAATTGCATGTGAGAATTAATTAATTGTTTAAAAAATCACGTGAGGAGAAATAAAACTTTAAGAAAAGTCATAGAGTAATATAAAACAATTGTGTCAAAATAGGATTTATAAATCATCATGTATAGTAATGAATAAATGTGCAAAAGAAATGTGAATAAATTAATTAGTTAAAATTCAAGTGACTTTTCTGTAAAAAGTACCTTTGCCTCTGGGTGCCCCTCACTGTCTTCTCACATTACTTGTGCTCACGCCATCAGCTGCAACTCCACAAGCTGCGTTATTACTTTTGGCTTCACTAGTTTTATAGGATTAAGATCCACTCTGCCTAATCATGTTAAACTCTCAGGCACCGTGCAGTAGCAATCAGGCATGTTGATGTGGGACATCCCCTAGGGGAAGCATGTATGCGTCTCACAGCTATTATAGTGTTTGTCTCTGGCAATTGTTTGGATTTTGGACAGCCTGGCAGGACAGGTCACATCTGCTCAGCTCCTGCTTTGATCTTCAACATGTTGAGGTGGACATTTTAGCAACACAGGATCAATAGTTCTTGATGGCTTGGATTCACCTTCTGTCAGCATAATCGCAGTTACTGCAGTAAATTTGTCATTGAATTCCTATAAATA
Organism: Scorpiodoras heckelii; assembly: GCA_028566435.1. Lineage (NCBI taxonomy): Eukaryota > Metazoa > Chordata > Actinopteri > Siluriformes > Doradidae > Scorpiodoras > Scorpiodoras heckelii. Next base: position 18,106,582 of record JAOVVH010000026.1, on the reverse strand, counting down.
CTGTACAGTAAATTCCACACAAACAAACAACCTCAAGGAACTCTTCAGGAGTCAAACATCCCATATCTTATACAAAGTTCACTTGATAATAGAATTGTAAAGGACTTACTGTAAAGTTTTTTTAATCCTACTCTTGATATCATCATCTGTCTGTGTTAATCTTACTTCTCATTCCAAAAGGATTAGCTACTGTTTCCGTTTCAGTTCAGGTGAGAATGGCAAATTAAGTGATCTCTTTCTTTCCTTTTTTTCTGTCGTGTTCATTTTTCTGTCAGCAGATTCGACCTTGATTCCCCATGAGTCTTAGAGCACTGAAGGACGCACCAAGTGGCTGACACTGCAAATCTGCCTGCACACAGCCTGCCAGGCTTGGCCACCACATGCTCCTGGGCTGCTGCTTGATGAAGAAAAGTAATCAATGGAGTGAAGAATGATGAAGAAATAAAAGTGGGAGATGGACAAGCTGAAGAAATTAGTGTGTCGTGTCGTGACAGAAACATGTACAAGAGGGAAGGTGCACATGCTAAATAAGAAGCTTAATTCCTTTGAATGTTTCTAAAATAATGTCATACAAATGACTCAATAAATTACTTTGGATAATGCATCTAAAATGAATTAGTCCTTTGTAAAATATCATCTGGCTCACACTGTTGTTAAATAAATCAATAGTAACTCATCATACTTCATGTAAGCTTCATGACTTCATATTCTCATTGTTAAAAGATTAAATTGCTGCAGAAATCCCTGGGTTTCCTCCGGAATTGATTTATTCCCTCTTATTAATGAACTTTGCTGCAGTTCCACTTGTCAGGCTCAGCGCTACAGGGGGTCAATAAACCAGAGGAAACTTGATGTTAGTGGATTCAGCTTAAGTGATTCTGTCGTGCTAATGATTCAATACATCAGGACAAATGCCAGAAGCTTATAATATGTTGATTTACCATCACTAATCTGCATTAAGTGCTGGACTTGCAGGCTGAGAAATGTATGATTTATAATGGCCTGCTGCAATGTTTTATAAATATTTGATGCTACAGGTAGATGTGGTGGAATTGGGCTCACTGTTGAACAATAACTAATACACATCCTGGTTCGGGGATATGATGATGATAGCAGCTTTGGGGCAGTGATATTAAAAAAAAGAATTAAGAAAAAAACCTGGCAGGCTGGTAGGTTGTGAATATCGTTGAGCTGTTGAAATCAGGATTTGTCGAATAAAGTAATTAAAAATAAATGTTTATCCATGAGCTTTTCTGTATGGCTATGTTTATTTAACATTTATGTAAGGAGTGTCCAGTGTCAGCACTTTGTAACAGTCAGAGCTAAAGCTGTCACGTTATGTTTTGTGGCATGGGAACATCTTTAGGACAGAGGACTTTACTCATTGTGGTTTCTCTGGAACATGACAAGCTGTGTGTTTTTTTCTTAGTAACTTCAAGGGAGAAAGTAAAAAAACAGGCTGGTGAAATAATGACTGTTTTAGCTGCTACATTGTAAGTGATAACTGGAACTAATTCGTTTCATAATAAATAGAGAATTGTAATAGTAAGCAAATTGATGTAGTATAAGAGGAATAAAACAATTGGGGCATATGATGTTATAAGGAATGAATCAACTTCAGGGTGATAACAGTAACATCAGTAACCTCAGACCTCACTTATTATACTCCACTACAAATAATAAGCTTGCTCAGACTAGCTCAGTTGTTTTATATTATATGATATCTTAATAGTGTTATATATTTATGAATTTATTTGCTGTTCATATATTTGTTTATTTTGTTTTTCATACTTAAATATAAATTTGTTTATTTATTTGTTTAACAGTTCCACCAAAGTGTTAAATACATAAACTAACTAACTAACTAACTAACTAACTAACTAACTAACTAACTAACTAACTAACTAAATAAATAAATAAATAAGCAAGCAAGCAACCAACCATCCAAACAAGTAATAAATGAATAAACAAATAAGAAAACAAACACACAAACAAATAAATAAATAAATAAGCAACCAAGCAACCAGCCAAAGAAACAAGCAAACAAACAAACAATAAATAGGTAAATAAATAAATAAATAAAAAGTCAAGCAATCAACCAACCAACAAAACACACAAACAAACAAACAAACAAATAAATAAATAAATTGCGAATAGGTCTGCATCTGTCTTCAAGAAAAACTAGCTTGCTAGAATAAAAAGTCGATCACATATACAGTACTGTATTTTTTTGGATCCACTTCAAAAAAGCTAAGGTTAAATTCTTATTATAAAATTTTCAAGAATGGTTTCAAATGTTATCACTCAGCCTGTTTCAGTCAGTAAAAGCATATGGAAGCTCATAACTTTCATAAATGTGGACATAAAAAATAGTGCATAGGGCATTTGTTTGAGTTTCTGGGTGGACACGCTAAAAGGTGACTAAATTGCTGCCTGCAGCTTTTTGGCTGGTCTTGAAAAATCGGTGCGATGGATTGGCAGCGAGAGATTTAGTTGCGCATGGCAGAGGTCAGTGTATTGTGTATTCTGTGCAGTCAATAATAAAGTTAGGACGTATGCCTGCAGAAAGTTAATCAGCAATCGCAAAGACCTTGAAAAGTAATTTGCATCGTGGTGTCGGCTGCACAGTCCAGCTCTAAACCACCCAGGGGAGCTTGAGTCATTGTGATGCCACCACAGACATGACACATATGGTGGAGAGTCCTGTTCCTGCTCCTGTCCAGATGTTACATGTTACAGTGTAGTATATTCATGTATTAAAATATGTGTCTCCACCTGATGTCACTGAGCCGCAAGAACATGTTAATTGCATAAAGTGGTTCAGCAGTACCCAAACTGAAACTCATAACAAAATGAGTAATCAACTTAGGACATTTTATTTAGCTCTGTTTATGTTGGTTCCTGCTGTGTGCTACAAGCAATGAACTTCTCATGTTGTTATTTATGTTGAAGATGTTATGGTGTTTAAATAGTGTATTTAATAAAGAGTGCTAGGGTGCTGATCTGAACACACACAGAACAGGATTATCAAGCACGGTCATTAAAAATGAATGCAAGGGGCGATGAATTATGCCCTTATTCACAAGTAAAAGATAAATAATGGCAAGCAAGTGGAAAGTGAAGTGTGCATGCCTCAGTGCTCAGTATTTGCCAAACTGTAGTGCCCTCACATGCTACAGTTCCTCTGCACATCTGCTTCACGGAACCATGGAACATGGAACCAATATCTTACTGTGTGTAGTTCATGGTATCTTTTCAACAATCACGCTCTCAGATACTGCTCTACATGCTCAGGTCATGTCTCTATCAAATGCATTGCGTAAAGACCATACAATGTTTTATCAGGTAACTTGTGGTGTGGGATGTTGCAGTAGTTCCTCCTCTTCATATTTTCAAAGAGCACAGTTTTCTATGCTTTGATTTGCTTTGATCATTGATCAAGAAATACATTCAAATCCTTGTCATTTCATGTCATCTGTTCATGAGCATAACAATGCACACTATATTGCATGACAAAGTATTATGTAGTATAGGATGTTGGTATCCTTATGATCTTTAGTTTTTACATGAACTAGTAAATGAGTATGGTATCATTCCATTACCCAGTATCAATATCAATGTACCTAAGTATCAATGAACCTCAAGTTTACTGGCTGACAACTTAATAACTGTTCAGCTTTCAGCAAAAAAACTCACCACTTTTCTTAACCGAATCAGGAAATTCAAGAGATCCCAGCTACTGACTGTCCTTACATACCCACGTTAAGCTTCCCACTGTCTCTCTAGCAGAGATAAAACACACACGCACACGTAAAACCTCGACCATAACACAAAAGCTTGAACAGTAACAGCTGCATTCTTTTATGGCTGTAATAAAACACAGGACATAACTTAAATCACACATTAACACATTTTTCCAGTGGCTGAATTCCATCATCAGCTTGTGCACTTGTGCTAAATACAGCACTGCACAGAGACTGCATCGTTTTCCTATGTGGTCCTATGTTAATCTACTGAAATTTAAATTTAATTTTTAAATGTTATTCTGTATTTTCTAAAACTAAACTGGGTTTAATTTATGAATGTTTAAAGGATTTTTAGGTCGATAAATTACTAAATAGTTTCAGTGAGGCTGTTTATTGAATGCTGTTGGCTTACGTCATGTTATCTAAAATACAATGCTAAATATGCAGTAATTATCTGAGTCTTAAGAAGGAGTAAATGAGGCTTACATTTTTCCCGCAGGAATACTAGCTAACTATGGCTCTTCTATGACATAAATCCCCAATATTTAAGTCTTACCTTCCTCCTGAAGTGCTTCCACCCAATATACCTCATTCTG
>JAOVVH010000026.1:18006878-18022110 GCA_028566435.1 Scorpiodoras heckelii | reverse complement strand
TATGTGTGTGTCTGTGTGTGTCTGTGTGTGTGTGTGTGTGTGTGTAAATGAATATAGTGAGAGTGGAAATGTTTCACGATCAGCAAGTAATAGCTTTTGTGGGAGTCTTTTTAATCCAATGACCCCTTACACAATCCTACAATAAATCATTACATTTAACCTTAACTATCCAAAGAGTGTATTAAATAAGTATGTCTGTTATGTATGTCTGTACTTTAGTGTAAAGTCTTGGAACCCTTAATTGTTCTTCAGGTTCCACTGGGCAACCCTTAAAGATTCTATGCATAACCATACAACAGCTTTCCCTATCTGAAAGGGTTCCTAAAAGATAATAACTCTTGGTTATCCAAAGTACCCATAAAGAACCCTTTTTAAAGAGTGTAATGAATATAATAACATAAAGTAAAAAATGGGTTTCTAAGAAGCTATGAGTCATTAATTACCCAAAGAACCATTACAAAATCTCCAAACTAAGATTTGCCCTTAAATGTCCAAAGAATCCTTGTGTGTCCCTTTTCTGTACTGTAATTCTGTACAGAGTTTATTAAGTACCACGACAATACAGCTACATGTTCAGTGTCTAACAGGCTCCAGTTACTAAGAAAAAAGTAATGACCAATTTGAAGTTTGTATAACACACTTACGCAGTTAACAAGTTCTTAACTTCCAAAATAGGATTTAAGCCTTTCAAGATTCCCTTTAAACCTTTTCAATCAGAAACACTTTTCAGGTTTCTAATATATTTTTTAGGTTTCTATAATTCAAAGATTATACAGAAATGTGTAATCTAACAGCATTTACTTATATTGTATACTGCATACTTGTATAGAAACTTTAAAGGTTCCTCCATAGGAGCATTAAGAGCATATGTTATATGCATTACACATAAACCATCCACATTCACATAACAATAATAAATAAAAGATCTAGCTGAAGTTATTTATTAAAACTCCACTGCTGAATCCAAGCTGCATCTTCATTTCTGTCCACATCATTATTATATATTGATATTATTATGTTATGTTATTTTGTTCTGCACTGGGTGTAGTGGAGAACCACAGTGAGCATCTGGTTCTTGGTCAGGCTATGCCTCTGTACAAATCGTGTTCGGGTGACTGCTCGCTCAGCCCCGCTGCGCACCATCATTTTTCCTGTCAGAATCACAGGGGGAGGAATTTGCGGAGGAACCCCACCATGCAATGTTTATATTTCATAAACAAAATGATGTTTTCACCGTAGGGCCGAGACGGGCGGTTCCACTCACTGAATTTCCCCCCAAATGCTCGACGCAGATTATTAATGCGCTCCAGTAACTGTTAATTTCACTTTGGGGGAATGATTTATGGGCAGGCAAAGAAGAGAGGCATAATCTAATTGAGATCAGAATAGCAGTTTCTCGCATATTCACAGGCACACCATCCAGATGGGGCACAATGATTAATGCCTAATGAGCAAATAATCCATGAAATGAATAATAATAACAAAAAAAAAAAAACTATTCTTCAATAGCACACTGTAGGAGGCATGACTAGAGGAAGAAGATCATGATGAAAACATTTCTGCCAACTTTTTTATTACAGCTAAGAGAGAGAAATAGAGGGGACTGAGATTGAGATTGGAATATAAAATGATTTACTTTCCAGGTTTACAAAATCAACATTGAAAGTTGTATTTGATGGTGGAAATTTATTTTAAGTCTCTGAAGCCAACCATAATATAAAACAAATTACATTACTAACTGAAAAATAATGTTCTTTTCCAGATCCCCAATTAATCAAGTAAGAATTTAACCACTCCTGGATGTGATGGTGTAGGAAAATAATCAATGATGGTGATCAATGATCAATAATTATCATGTCAGACTATCATGTCCCCTGTTGGAAGACCACTCTCTGAAGGACACTGGGGACTCCTTACAGCAAGATCTTCTTACAGAAATTTTCACCATTTACAATGTTTATATTAACAGTATTTTCTTTTCTCATTTTCTCATCATTAATTTATCTAATGATAGACACACAAATACAATTATCATGCTAACCTGAATACTGTAAGCTTCCTTTAATTGTTAGCTGCATTAGATTGTTAGATCCAAAAGTTAACTTAAGTTATATTTCTTTTTTGAAACATTTTGGCTGCTCTCTCAAAAGCATCCTGGAAGTAATTATAATTCCAAGATTTGTATATTTATTAGATATATTTCATCTTCATAGCTGCATCAGAAGTGACAGAATACGATCCTGTTCAAAAAAAAGAAAACTATCTAGAGTCCATTATTATATTTTGCAAGATTTATATTATGGGCAAAGAGGATATAATTGCAATAGAAAGTGTTACCTGAATCAAAATTATGGAAGTTTCACATTAAGATATTGATGCTAAGGTCAGAAAGATTGATAAGACTAAATGCTGACACCTTTTTCCCTCTAGTCATTTCCAATATTGATTTTTATATGATGGTTTCATCTGTAAGCGTTATAACGTACAATGCAGCACCTTTCACTGAGCAGCTTTAACTGCAAGCCATTGAAAGCATTAGCTACTTCTTATCCTTCTAATGCTTCATTAGTGAAATGGGCCGTTCCCATCACTCAACCGCACCACTAATGAGCTGCGTGCTGAATTTGGAGAGAAAGATAAAAGTCTCTTTATACTGTTACTGCAAATTATTTATTTGAGCAGCAGAACTGAAGCAGTGCCGAACATTTTGTGAACAGTATCACAGGATTTATTCAGCTGGACAGCGGTGTGAGGTGTCCCAATTTCCTACCAGCTCAGTTTCCATGATTTCACTATCCACTTACACTAAGTCGGTTATTAACTGTAGGTCCACACTTCTTGCCAGAGTTCCGTTTGGCTAAAACTAAAATCTATAACATTTCATAAACTCATACAACCCCAGTATAATGCACAAGTATAATGTATGATAAAAACCTGTAAGTTCATTCAATAAATAAATATACAATAAATAGGGAGAGGAAAAGTGAAATAATATAATGGATACATGAATGGATACATAAAACACCCAACAGCTATATGTTTAAATGATTCATTGATGTGCATTAAATTTATTTATTAAATTAAATTTACAAGCGCCCGTGACCCCGACTAGCGGGATAAAGAGGAAGAATGAATGAATTTACAAGCAGGGGAATAAGGTAGACTGGAAAATGTAGAACGTTACTGCTACTTAATATTTTAAAGACAATACAAGACTGTTAGTCGTGGTCTACCATGAGTTTTACTTAATCTCTTCATACTGAAGTGTGGAAAAGATTGTGTATGAATTTAAAAAATACTGAAGATTTTCTGAACCCTGTTGTTGGTCTTTTTTTTAGAGTTATAGAATATTACTTAAGTGAGCATCTAAATTTGTAGTCATTTCTACAAAATAAAAATAGATTGATCATTTGCAAGTCCTGTAATTAAAATTATATTAATGGATGTAAGAAATAAGTATGCTATAAATTAATGACTATCATAAGTGTCAATATATATCAACATAAAGTCCTATGCAAAAGAAACCTATCTAGGATGGAAAAGACAACATGAAAATTCAATCTGAAATAACTAAATGCCATTTTAGTCGGTATTGACCAAAGACTAAGTCATGCTTCTTTAGAATATGATCTGAACATTTTTCAAAACACTGTAGATAGTAACAGCAATAAGATTTCAGAAATGAATAATGGGTTGGGGCTTTTGTTTTATTAATGCCAACAATCAACAGTATGTCTTCAATGTTAAACCAGCCAATTAAAGGAAATCAGAAATTGTGTCTGAGAATTGTGTCTGAGGGTGAATCTATTATGGTCTTATTTGTGATTTTTTTTTAATAGAGTAAAAATTAAATAAATAAAGCATGGTGCCAGAATGAATTGGACTACCTGGGATTTAATTCATTTTTGGCAACGTTTGCATATGCTCAATTTATTATTTTTGTAAATGTATGTTTGGCATTTGCATCCCCATCATGTTTTATATCATTTTTGCGGCAGGAACTATCTTCATGACTCCTGATCATAAAGTTTCTGTACAAAATAGTACTTATAATAATATGTAACACTGTTCAGGAATTGCAACGATCTGTATGCAGAGGTTCACCTTATCTTGACAATGTTGCTGCTTTGAGGTCTGACCTAAGAGGGACTGAATAACAAAGCTTCTGATTGATGTATGGGTGTTATTTGAGTCTCATTTTGTAGGTACAAAATTCTGAGTAACAAAGTAAATAAATAAATAAATAAACAAACAAACTTCACTGTTCATTTTCTGAAAATGGCATGAGGACAATGCGCTGCATGTCATGGACTGGGCATCCCGGTCGATCCCAAATCGTAGCATAATTTTTTAAAACACACTCCACCTTTTAAACCCTACAACTGAGAATTTCCAGAACTTTCTCACAAAATTATTCTGACACTCCTCCATGTTTTATTTCTTTCACATTTTATCACATTGCTGTTTTCTGTGATGCACATTGTTGTTTATGAATAAGTACACACAACTTGCTTAAATGCTCCAAATTCAATCAGCTCATGTGGAGAAATAATTGGTTCTATATTTTCTTCTTTGAGTACAAGCACACGTTTTTGAGATGGTATGTTACTCAGTGCATTCACAAGCACATTTATTTTACCACAGGGTCTGTGCAAGAAAAGACGGATTGATCCACAAGCTCCTAATTCTATAATGGTTTGCTTTAAGATGGTCTGGCCCGCCTCCCTCTAACCCATTTTCATTATAATTTCTTCATCATTATATTATATATTTCCCATCTGGGCTTTACTCAGCATGGTAATCGAATTACCATTCCTCAGATTCAGTCTTTGTCCTGTACTGCATCGCACGCTTCATTTTCTGTGACTTCTATCAGGCCAGGGAATTAAGCTGAAAGCCATAAAGACGGCTGCAATAAAACAATACCAGCAAATAAAAGTTGGGGTTTTTTTCTGTTTCCAACAGAGCCGAAGACACCTACATGTTTCTGAAGACTTGGGTGACGCAGCTTTTTGTATTATATTTTTTTTTTTACATTCACCTGACCTATGTGATTGGTGCACAGACTCATGTGGGTAATTTACCTTTAGAAATGTATCTTACATGCACATACATGCATATACACTCACTGTCCACTTTATTAGGAACATCCATATAACTGAGCATTCTGCAGTTTTCTCATCAGCCAAATCAAGTACCAGCAGCACAATGTACAAATGCACAAGAGCTTCATAATGCTCACATCAAACTAATGGACTGTTTTTGTTGGCCATAGCCAATAAACAGCCATATTTGTTCCATGATCAGGAAAAGTATGCAGCCCCACCCCAAACCTGCTCCAAACTTCACCTCTCTAAACTTCATATATGTTCATATAAATGAAAAGAAAAGAGTCATGTTATAAATTTGTGTTACACCATGTTGCTTTAAATAGAATAAACAAGATTTTAGTTTACCATCACACAGTTTGTGCTTTACTGTAAGTCGATTCTACAAGAAATTGTAAAATAAAAGAGCCTACTCTTTTTGGCATAACAAGAAATCTGCAATATTCACTGCTTAAAATACTGTGTAATCCATGCCATGAAAGATTAAAGCTGTTATGAGAGCAAAGGGAGTCCTAATAAAGTGGCTGGTAAGTGTATCTCAAAACATATATTAAAAGTTAGTATATTGAATATAATAAATCTCTTACATTGATTATATTGGGGGAAGGGGTTGATGTGGTAGGTTTGGTTTTTTTTAACAGTTTTTAGTTCTCTCTAATTTTTATGAGCTAATCTAAAGTTAGAAATGTGTGCATGAGAATCAGAATACATGAATACATGTAATCCAATAATATCTAATCATCTGATTATAGGATGGGGACATTTTACTCTGTGAAGTGATCTGTGCTCTTTGAACAGCTACTACTGCTGTGAGACAAATTACTACAAGCTGTGAATATTCACTTTACAGCATGACAAAGAGACCCTGTAGAGCCTTTCTTCACACTCACACACACAGTCAAAGAGACACACAGACACAATTTCTTCTGAAATTATTGAACCTGCAAGGTGTTTAATATTCAGTGAAATGTTGCCAACAAATTTTTGTTTCTTTATTAAAAAATAACACATCATACTTTTTTGTCCTTTTATAGTTACTTTTTATGTTGTGGAAGATATCACTTACAATATAGCAGCTATGAAAAGTCATTTCATCACCTGAGTCTCTTTTTGATGTTAATAAGCCAAAAAAGCAGTGGTTTTGTTACCAAGAAACCACCAATCATAATCTACTCTGTTCTGAAGACTTTCCCATGTCTGAGAACTAAAAGTTACAGCTTTACCTCTGAGGGTTGCACAGTGCTGACATGGATGTGATATAACCACCTTCTTACAGAAAACTTCAACATATCAACAATTATTCATATTTTAAAGTGTTTATATGGAACTGTTACTATAGAAACAATAATATATTTAAAAACTTAATTAATACAAACCTGGCAGAGATGTATTATAGAAAACTAATTTGTACCTTGTGAGCAATCCCAACCCAGAATTCAACAGTGCTGTGGTATAATATAGGACTCTTTATAGTGAAGTGTTATGATTATTAGTGAGCACAGTATTTATACAATATAGAAAATCTTTGCAGAAAAACTGCAGAAAGAATTAACCACAACAGGAATCGGCTAGGTTATAAAGAATTCAAATTACGAAATGCTTATGAAGGTGATATGTAAAATCTCATTCAGATCTGAGAGGGTTACTGTTTACCCTCTCTTCCTGCTAGAGAACAGATGCAGCTTGGGAAGGTGAGAAAGAAAGTGAGGAAAGAAGGTTTAAGGCAGGACAGCATGATTTATGGCCAGCCATAGTAGAGAATGATCTTTTATGTACCTAATCCTGCCTGGGAAAGTTGGTATACATGATAGAAAGTTGTCAGGTCCATGTAGATAGGGTGAACAAAACAAGGCTCTGATTGTGTGTTTTCCCTGCTGTCAATTTGCTCCCAGGCTATAATGCTGTTTTCCCATGCTCGCCAAGGCCCGGACGTTTGCTCAGCCATCTCGCAATTTGGTGTTAATGCCTGTTTAGTTATGTCACCCCAAACTGTGAAAGAGCAACTAGGCACCTCCGTCTCGCTCCTCTTAAGCCTGAACTGTTTCCAATGGGGAATTTTGGACAGGGAGTTACCAAGAGGTCAGAGAGGAGCGGGTTAGGAATCTGCTGCTCCTTACAGTGTCATAGAGGAATTTAACCAGTGACTGAGTCACATTACTTCCTGATGGGCCTGTCGCACAATAGGTTATCATTATTATGCTATGCTTAGCATAGTAATGCAAAAAAATGGTGTACAGAAGACAAAAACATCATGATAAAATGTCTTTTTTAATCAAAGATGAATCCTGGCCTTTTGAATCCTGCAGTCTGAAACTATGAGTAGTCTATAATGTTTATATTCAGGGCAGTTACACAAACATCTTTCTCATTCCGTGCTGATGGAAAGCCAGCATTCAGAGAATAACTCCAGGTCAATACTGATCTTCTATGAATGTATAGTAGTGTGTGACAGGAATAGACCTCCAGTTATAATAGGTCTGTGTATCTCGCCAACCCTAAAACACTAAGACGACGGCTCTCTGGAGGCTCGGCTCTTGACCCTGGTCGGTGTCTCAGAGCACCGTAATCACCCTCATTTCTGAGGGAATCGAATCCAGTGTAAACAATGAGCTCGATGCCTCATACGGATGCTCGTCACACACTCTGAGACTCTTTCACCCTGATGGGAGGCCCCTCCACAGCCATACAGGGCTTTCAATAGAAAGCGATTTCACTATTCTGTCCGTTCATTAACAGAGTGACTTCAGCTGCACTTTGTGTTGGATTTTGGCCACCTGTCCATTAGGTTGCAATATAAGATCAATAAATTCTGAGAGACTAAGCCTACTCTAAGTGTGCTAACGGAATAAACCGATGAGAAATGTTCATATTTTACCTTTAAAGTCAGAATCATTTAGCGACGTCCGCTGCATTTTAGGGCCATAATATATCATACATAAAAAAGCAATAAAGGGTAAAAATCATATAAAGTTGAACAAATAAAAAACTCTAAAGATGGGCAAAATGTAAATGGCATTTGGGTTAAAATGTACAAAAAAGGAAGAAAGAAAGAAAGAAAGAAAGAAAGAAAGAAAGAAAGAAAGAAAGAAAGAAAGAAAGAATCCACACTGTATGTGTAAAGACACACAACTTTGCCTTTGACCTTGCATTCTTTAGTACAAACAAGCAACATCAGTTTCGACCGGTTTCCTGTTCGGTTTATTGACTGACCGCAGACTAGTGCTGTACATCCATTGTGCTAAATAGCTTTTCATTTTTTATTGGCAGGCCATCAACTGAGGTGTTTTATTGCACCTCTTTAAAGTTTAACAGCTCATGGCATCCATGCTGTGTTAAATGGACACTTATAAAATCAAACAAAAATGAAATAAAAATCAAAATGAGATGGGAAAACCTCTATGAGAATGGAAAGTAGCACCTCACACACATTAACCCCCAGGGACATAATTGGTAGTGAGGGGGTAGCAGTATTATGTGAAATGTGTTTATGCTAAAGATTGTGGTTAAAGGCTGCAAGGCCAGTAATCTCACAACATATCAGTTTCAAAAAACAATGTATACATGTTTAAAACAAATTGTTTCCAGGGGAGGATATAAAAGTCTAAAGACTTTTTTACAACCAAGCAGATGTCTAAAACTTATATCATTCTCTGTACAACAGTTTCAGAAAAATCCCCATAAAACCTGTTTATTAATGATAGATATATTTTATTGCATGGATATAGAATAAGATATTTAAATTCCGCCTTTAATGGAATGGAAGCCCTATTTCTAAAATAATGAAGCATTTTAAGGGTCTACTATTCTGTAGTAGTATCTGAAAACCTAGTGGAGAAAATGCAGCACATTCATACACATAATCTCACAATGCACTCTGATATGCATCATACTAATAATCTAGCCTGAAGGCAATAAAATACCCACAATGCATGGCATAGATTTGTTTGATTTTGAGATAAATTAATGCAAATAGTTGCTTAATTGTTTCATTATGTCATTTCTGTCATTACAGGTTCGTTTTATAGTAAGCTCAATAATAGTGCGTGAAGCAAATTAGTAAGCACTGTGCATGATTATAGGAATTGTGATGAGCAAACAAGAGAAGTGTAATGTACAAAATCAGTAACTTTATTCACCAATTCTGCTCCTGATTACAGTGCTCTATGTAATGCTACTACTTTCTAAAGGAGGGAAGAGTGAGTAGGGGATGATACACTGGATGTCATTTAAGAAAGTGAATATTAGTAAATTTCACAGGAGCATTTACATAAGAAATAACATATTACTGAAATTTCAGTTTCAGAACATATTCAGTTTGTTGAGCAAAATGTTCATATTCTAGGCTTTTCATGAGTCTTTTCAAATTTATATACACCTATCAGCCATAACATTAAAATTATCTGCCTAATATTGTGTATGTCCCCCTTGTGCCACCAAAACAGCTCTGACCCATCAAGGCATGGACTTGTTCTGAAGGTGTTCTGAAGGTTCTGAAGGTGTGCTGTTGTATCCGGCACCAAGATGTTATCATCAGATCCTTTAAGTCTTTTACGTTCCAAAGTTGGGTCTCCATGGATCAGACTTGTTTGTACAGGACATTCCACAGATGTTTCATCAGATTTAAATCTGGGGAACTTGGAAGCCAAGTCAACACCTTGAACCCTTTGGCAATTGTTTTGCAGTGTTATCCTGCTAAAAAAGATTGTTGATATTAGGTTGGTGGTGAAGGGGTGTACTTGGTCTGAAACAATGTACAAGTCAAATTAATATCCACATGAATGCGAGGACCCAAGATTTCCCAGCAGAACACTGCCTCCACTGGCTTGCTTTCCCACAGTGCTTCCTGGTGACATCTCTTCCCCAGATAATCAACATACACACAACCAGCCATCCACATGATGTAAAAGAAAACATGATTCACCAGATCAGGCCACCTTTTTCCATTGCACCATGGTCCGGTTCCAATGCTTATGTTCCAGTTGTAGACAGTTTCAGCAGTGGACAGGAGTCGGCATGGGCACTCTGACCAGTCTGAAGCTACCCAGCCCCATATGCAGAAAGCTGTGATGCACTGTGTTCTGACACCTTTATATCATATCCACCATTAACTTTTTTCAGCTATTTGTGCTACAGTAACTCTTCTGTGGGATCAGACCAGATGGGCTAGCCTTCAGTCCCCATACACATCAGTGAGCCTTGGCTGCCCTTGACCCTGTCGCTGGTTCACCTGTTGTCCTTTCTTAGACTGCTTTTGGTAGGTACTAACCACTGCATACTGGGAAAATCCCACAAGACCTACTGGTTTGGAGATGCGCAGAGACCCAGTTGTATAGCCATTAAAAGTCAAAGTTCAGTTCCTTCTTGCCCCTTTTTCTCACTTCTAACCCATCAACTTTGAGTGCTCACTGTTATTCACTGCCTAATATTTCCCACCCCTTGACAGATGTCATTGTAACAAGATGTCAATGTTATTCACTTCACCTTTCAGTGGTTTGAATGTTATAGCTGATCGGTGTATAAGGAGACTCACTAGCATGACCCTCGATTGATCGTTTCCAAAGTGGAAATGAGGTACTATGATTTTATGCACAGATTGTGCTGTCAAGTTTACATCACTTGTTTAATTTCAGTTACACACACTAATGACTTTTAATGACAATTTTGTGAAACTCTTTACATTTTAATAATCTGAAGGACAGCAATCCAAAACATTCCATACATTAAAACAAATAAGATTAGCAAATCAATGAGGACAAAAGCAATGATACTCAGTAGAAAAAGTTAGTGTGTGTCTGTGGTCGCTGACATGCTGCAATGGCTGAGCTGCATTACTGGAAGATTTAGAGCTTAGGGGGAGCTCTTTAACTATTTAGTCGTCATTTGGTCATTTTCAGTTCTTTGTGTTCTTTGCCTTTGATGGAATTTTGCAGGTACATTTTCATTTTGCAGGTGATTTGCAGTTTCCTTCTGAATGCACTTGGTAATTTATAAACGAGGTCCAGTATCAGACTTGTTGCTTCCTGTATATTTAATAAATAGGGTACCTTCTGTATAAAGTCTGAGCAGTGTGCTGGTCTAAAATATGGCTGAGTGCACCATCAAGCAGTCATTTAACATTTTCACTGCAATATAGTAAACCTTTATGAAAAATGAGGATTGAATATAAAGATCCTAACATGGTGAACTTGAGGTCTCATCTCCATTGATTGCTGAAATATTCCTCACTATGTTATGGCAGGGCATGTTGAGTCTTAAGGATTGATTAAATACAAAGTGAAGCAACTTTGTCAGAGGCCAATTTAATTAGTGCTCCTCCTGATTAAAATGTTTCCTCTTTTAAAAGAATTTCATCCTTTTACGTGTACACACAGCTAATTCGAGAATTAAATTAAAGGCCCAGTGATGTTGATGGTGAATGACCTCAGGTGCAACATTTGACCTTTGACTTTTGACAGAAGGACATGTCGGGGATGCTGGGACACATGAGGAGACAGAGACGAGGGAGCCAAGAGGTCAGAGCAATGCACTTACGCCCTGCCTCTTCCGTCATTCTGCCTCAGTCTGCATGGGGCTGTGTCCTTTGATTTGGCATTCAGATCAATAGATTTTCAAAGATTGACTTCATAAGTAGGTCATAAGAAGCATTTCAGATATTAGCGCTGGCTGGAAAGAGGCTTGTCCCGAGTTCATGCTCTGGCCTCTCACTTAAACTCTCACCCAAGCAATAAAACACAGAAAAAATACACATGAATCATCCAGATTCAATAGACGGCTGTAGAAAAAGAGAGATGAGGTGGATGATAGCCTCTGCTGTGGGAAAAAAACAAACAAGCCAATCCTTTGCAGACCTATAAAATACTACAAAGGATGATACCAAATTTCAGTTAAAAAAAATAATTTTTGTGTGTATTTCAGCCTCCTAGTCACACAGGCATGCTGATGTGGTTCTAGACACAATGGGACTTCCTATCATTTATAAACAGTAGCTAAACTTCACAAAATTGAATTTCAATTATGAATGATCATGTCTTTAACAACTGGGATCATGTTTTGGTATAACTCCGTCCCCTACACCAAATTCCTACCTCCCAAAGCTTGCAGGAGGAATTGTATTTAAAAACTTGAAGAAATGATGTAGATGATATTTCATTGCAAAAAATGCTTAATATGTGAAAACAGCATAAGTATAAGATACTGTACCTGTTATTTTAGATTAAGACATTTTTATAACATAACTGACATGACACATTCCTAAAGATTTTTTCAGATTATTTTACTTTAAATTTGTCATATCTCATTAACAAATAAAACTGCTTAAATGAGAAAAAATCTGACAGTAAAATAAGATAATTTTATAACTCTAAGTTTGTAAAATTGACTAGAAATTTATTGTATCATTTTATAATAAGGAATAAATCACTGTGTGTGGTGCTGTTATAGTAAAATAACTATGATGGCATGAAGCAGAGTTACTGTTACCACCCCAAAGTTGATTGTTTGCCTATAAATGTATTTCCAGAAGTTTATTATTCCTCTCAGGAATTTGTCAATGATTCCAATTTTACTTAATTTACATCATATTTTTTAATCTGTTTTAATTACATGTTAATTTTGGAACATCCACAAAACAAACTACTTCCTGTTATCACTTACGTTATTGGTGCTATAAACACTTGTTCCTTCTCCAGCTTTTCTTTATTTTCTCTTGAATTTAATAAGGAAAAAAACATACTTGTTCTGTAGTCATATTACTGAGAACTTTCCTGTGTTAGAAGACGTAACATTACAGATTTACCTCTTGACTGTTACAAAGCACTGACACTGGACACTCTTTCCATGTTCAATATGATTCTGCTTACAGTAAACATCACTCTATCAAATAGTACACATACTTTAATCCACTATAGAGAAGCGTCTGAAATCATAGTCCCTGTGGCTACAGAAACAACAATGCATTAAATCAAGCCTGTTCATATAAACCTCTCATTTAAAGCTGCACAACCGTCAGAGCTGTTGTTATAGAAAAAGCTTCTGACCAATCAGAATAGATTATTTTATTCTATACGCAAGAAATTTTCTCTTCGTAGGATTACATCTGAGCTACTTTTTGGCAGTTTTAGCCGTGTACTTACTGTATGTTATTTTATTTAAAAACTCTTTTTACATTTTTTTTTTTTAGACTTTAGACTATATTTGGAGTATATATGGAATAAAAGAACTATTTTTGATTCCTTAAAGTAAATTTTTTGTTTCCACAATAAACTGAACAATTTTCTTCCCATGATAGAGATGCTTTCAAAATGTTTGACCCCTTTAGTTTTAAGGGTGTGAGTGTAATTTATTAAAAAAGAGTACTATGAAATGATGCATCCTTATAATAAAAAAGAGGTCTATACAGAATCTCCAAGAATATAGTGAAATCCCATCGATCAAAGACATGTCGAAAATGATATTTCTTCTGAAGTGTAATGATAATATTCCAATGTTTTATAGTTTATAGCTTTTCATTAGGCTCATTTTTTAAGGCTGTTACCCAGAACGCACTGGTGATCCAGTAAACCCCTGTCAGTGGCCACATGTGTCTCTCTCCCGCTCACTATTGAGTGAGCTGTCACTCTATAATGGAGTGATGAGCTGGGGACAGACTCTTCCCTCCCACTACCCCAATCCTAAAGCACATTTGGGTAATATTCCAGTGTGGCCCCTGTTTATCATGTGATGCATACGCGGTTGGGTGCGGTACATTATGTACATAATTCACTGCTTACATTTGTCAAAACACGGGTTTGTATGAGAGCTAATGATCCACAGGAAATTAATGATGCTATAAAAAAGAAAAATCCTCTGTTTGGGTGGGTCTGACAGGATCCACTGGCCCTGATAATGCACTAAACGAAGGAGAATCGGTGCAGGAGGGTAATCAGACCCCCAAAAACACAATAAACACTGAGCCAAACAGCGGATTATTTCAAAGAATAATTATTCATAATACATTTTTTTTATTAAATAAGATATGTAAGGAATAAAAATAAAGGAAAACAATCAGCATAAGCATTCTGTTGCTCTCTCACCCACTTCTCTTTTGTTTTCTCTCTCTTGAAGTTAATAAGACAAAAAAAGCACAGCTTTTCATGTTACCAAGAAACCATAACTGTTAAATAAATGTCTCCTTACACAAAACTCTTTATAAGTACACATATTCTTAACGTGTTTATGTGGAGCCATACAAGTCCATGTGTTGTTACAAAAGAACTGACAACATATCTGAACCAGCATATTAATATAAACTTTACAAGGAGAACTAATGACCAAGCCATGCTGTTAAAATTATTCTAAACCTTCTGACCAATGACATAATGCTCTGGGATAATAAGACATTACTATAACATATATATAATGTATATTTACAAGTATTTATGTTGCATGTTCTAAAGTATATTTTCCAGCAATAACATGCTTTTACGTGTCTTACTAACAGGTGCTGTGATGCTTTGCACTGACTAAATTATCATATGCCCATTATATAGAAAAGTTACACTTAATTTGAACATAATCTAACACAGCAAATCACATAGCATGATTTTAATAGTGGAAAGTGACAGTGTCTTATGCTAATGAATTGAATGACAGTGTTTCAGCATTAAAGTAGCAGTGTGTCATTTTTAGGAAGTGGGAATTTGGAGACATCTGTGGTTGAAATATGTTACTGCAAAAAAGATGCATGTTGCTTCAGGGTGGACTTTTCCTTTAACTTAATACTCTGTTCATGGAACCTGCAAATTTGTTGTTTTATTGCTTTTTTTTCCTGATAATTGATATCAATCCTGGAAAAGAATATGATTATTAAGAGGGGTGAACATGGCAAGCGGTAATTAGCATTACAATCATTAATAATCATTACAATATTAATACCCTTTGCATAGTATTATTATCATTATCATTATTACTAGTAGTAGTGGTAGTAGTAGTAGTAGTAGTAGTAGTAGTAGTAGTAGTAGTAGCAGTTGTAGTAGTAGACACACTATTTAATCATTGTTTGGTGTTTGGGTTTGTTTGTTTGTTTGTTTGTTTGTTTGTTTGTTTGTTTGTATTGGTTTGTTTTGGTCTGTTTTTTGGCCAGATAT
>JAOVVH010000026.1:17923327-17936406 GCA_028566435.1 Scorpiodoras heckelii | reverse complement strand
TATTATTATTATTATTATTATTATTATTATTATTATTATTATTATTATTATTATTATTATTATTATTATTATTAGCTGTTGTTTTTGTTTGTATATATTATTTTCATATTACATTTTCAGTTTGAGCTTCCAAGTGAAGTAGACTATATGGCCAAAAGTATGTGGACACCTGACCTATCACTCTCATAAGTGCTTGTTGAACATCGCATTTCACATTTAGTTCCTTTTTTGCTGTTATAATAACTCCCACTCTTCTAGGGAAGGCTTTCCACTAGATCTTGGAGTGTGGCTGTGTAAATGTATGCTCATTCAGCTACAAAACCATGCAGTCAGCATTCCAGTTCATCCCAAAGGTGCTCAGTGGAGTAGGGTAAGGGATCTGTACAGGCCACTCAATATCTTCCACACCAACATCAGCAAACCATGTCATCAAAGACCTTGTTTTCTGCACAGGATCAGTGTCATGCTGGAGCAGGCCTCTTAGTTCCAGTGTAGGGAAATTTTAATGCTTCAGCCTGCAAAAAAATAACATTTTAGACAACTGTGTACTTGCAACCTTGTGGCAACAATTTGTGGAACCCCCACATATGGGTGTGATGGTCAGGTGTACACATACTTTTGACCATATAGTGTGCATATAAAATATTGAATGATTAAACAATCTTATGCACTAAGTTACTGATTGGAATAGATACAAATCATGGAAGCCCCAAAAATGCCCTTTTTGGAATAAGCAATAATATATGAATATTTCTTTAAAAAATATATAGTGTTTCATGTGTTCTGAATATTTATGATATACACTCAGAAATATTTGGTTATTTAGGAGTTCTTAGCTTTCTGAAGCGGTTACTATTTTTAGGCACTATTTGATAGTTTGTTAGTTAAATCCAGACCTTTTAAGGTTCCCTCAGTGAAACAAACCAATGGACTCTGAAAGGTTCTACAGTTAATGACCTTCGGTCACGTTGTTTAATACTTTTCACCATACTTTTATCAGACGTTCTCAGATGTCATTTGCTGAATATCAAAATCCTTCACTATGATCATTAAGGTCTGTTTTTATTTTAATCAGGATCTAAGTGTACAGAAATGTATATAAATATGCAACCCCACACACTTTCATCTGTAGTCCAGAACAGCTAACAAAAAACAACCTATTTAATATGCTATTCGAAGGTTATTGAATTCATTCTGATAATATTATTTACTCCCTGCCTTAATGCTTTTTTCCTGTTTCTGCTTTATGAACTGTATCATAGAATATGTGTACTGCTCTGTGAAATCAGTTATGCATTGCATTGTATTGTACTGTCAAGTGTGTTGTATTTTTGTGATCAAATTTAATGTTAAACTGTACTTGTTAACAAATGTATACTCAGACAGTGAGCTCTATGGATAAAGAATTTAGCACAGTGGATGGGATAGATATAGCTTATACTGTACAGTGATGTTGTTGTAATATGACACGTGACTGCCTCTGCTGGATATCATGAGCACTGCAAATATTTCAACAGGGAATTAACCGGAGATGTGGATGCAGTTTGTCATATCCCTGTGCAGCCTGCTGGCTCTCCACTTTTAATTTGCTGCTCTAGATGTTTGTCTAATAATAATCATGTGGCACTCAGATCAGTAAAAAACTTATATACTGTTGCTTCACTACCCCTCTCACTGGAGATTCATGGGGTTCTCCTCGGAGGGCCACAAGCTCCTATTTTATTATTATACTGCTCATTTCCTACAAGGTGTATTGTGGCTGCTCATCATCCCCAAGGATATCTTTTGGGTTGCTGGATATTGCTGTTATTCTAGACATGGCAGACACTACTAATTTTGTCAACCTGAGCTTGGAAAAGCCTTTTGATGCTCTCAGTTGTCTTATTCTGATGAGGACACCAGACCAACAAATGGAACAGATAACACATACAGATATGTACTTCTATAACAGATACCTGTGCTTCCCCTATTTTAAAAACCACCAGCCCACACAGTAGGGTACCTTATCCTAGCATTTCAGACACATAACTTTTGTGTTATAATAGTTGGGACAGAATTTCTGGCTTTGCTGCATAGCATGAATATAATAAAATGTACAGTGTCAAAGCTGAAAAAATGACTGGGATCCTAATGCAATTTCCCCAAAACTGTTGGTCTTAACCTGGCAGAGAACCTCAAAACATTTAAAAGCATGGATGTCTACCAGCTTTATTCTACCAAGTGGGTAAAAGGATCCCAGCATCATCCCAAAGAGAGTAAATGATTAATTTTAAACAATATTTACTTCTGAGTCATCTCATATCTTAGCTAACTAGTTATCTATGAGACGGGATAATATGGAGAATGTGCTGCACTGTTGCTTGTATAAGGTGTATGTAGTGATAAAATCAAAGCTGGTTGCCTTAAAATTGTAAGTTCATTAAAGTAAACACATTCGTTTAGTGATAAGATATCCTTACTTACTCCATAATTATCGGGCTGTAATTTACAGTGTTTCCAAACAAACTACAATATTGTGTAAACTTCATTTTTGCATTTTACTGATCTAAAAAATTAAGGCAACCAGGTTCCTATTTTTAAGTGAAATCAACAAATCATTTTTTTACAGCGTATAAATGAATATGAATTTTCTTAATGAAGCACAGACACAATAACACTGATGTAGTCAGTCTCACAGTCAGTCCTCAAAATGACAGCAGTTTTACAGAGTGACATCACAGAGTGACAACACATGAATAGTAGCCCCTGACCCATGATGGTTCTGTCTAGTGAGTGTGGTCAAATGTGTGCTACAGTGGGCAGCTGCCAGCCTTAAAATATGATTTTACCAAGCAACTACGGCACCCAAATTTGTAATGTTATTAAATGGCTGTTCGTTATTCAAAAAGAAAGGAATCAAATATTGTCCTTTTTGTATATAATTAGGTGGTACCAGTCCTTAGAGTGACTTTGCACCAATTTTACCAACCCAAATCTGAAAACCTGAACACGACCCTGCCCAAGCTCAATCTCTCTTCACCACTGTATGCAGTATAATGTATTTTGTGGGTGTTGTGTAATGCGAAAGCCAGTTTCAGGCACCTTGTACTAAAGTCACTAACTAAACGTAAATCTGGTCGCCCATATGCAATGACAAAATGAATTTTAGAGAAAAGAGGGAATTAGAGGGCTGCATACAAGCCAAGTGCTATATCATCTCAGCTTCTAAATCAATAAATAGCATTTTTGCCATGTTGCAGTGATTCTGGCAATTCTTGCTTACTATGCTGATTTTTCTGACTTGTGTTTGTGTCTGACTTGTACTTGTGTTTTGCTATAATAAATGTAACATTCCAGACTTTTTCATGTGTAGTTTTTTTATAGTGCTCTGAACTGCCCAGGTTGGTTAATTCTGCAGAATCTCTTAGAACCTTAAAGAGTCTTTTAAATCAGTGCAGGTTATTTTACTCAGATGTCTTATGAAACCCTTGGAGTCTGTCTCTGATATTTGCACTTTTATTCCGCAGCTCTCAGTTTAAAAGTCATGTTGCTATTTTGAATCTATAACCTCTGCCCTTAGAGCCACCAGACAGACCACCCATCTTCAAAAGCCCCAATCTGACTAGCTCAGCCTGGCTGTCTGTCTAGAGGTCGAGCTGTTTCCATTGGTTCAGCATGGGTGATCTCGAGAATCGACACAGTTTCACATTCCACCATGCTATAAAAAGAGCAAAGCTTATACACTAAGGGCTCCCAAGCTGACTGCCACAGGCTGTGTCTCACAGGTTTGGTCAAGCACATATCTAAAACACGATCACCATGACTGCTGTCTATCGTCTGGTCATTGTGCGGCATGGAGAGAGCAGCTGGAACCAGGAGAACCGCTTCTGCGGCTGGTTTGATGCAGATCTCAGCGAGAAAGGCGTGGAGGAGGCCAAGCGCGGTGCTCAAGCCATCAAAGACGCAGGCATAAAGTTTGACATATGCTATACCTCTGTGCTTAAGCGTGCCATTAAGACCTTGTGGACCATCCTGGAAGGCACAGACCAGATGTGGCTGCCCGTGGTGAGAACTTGGCGCCTGAATGAGCGTCACTACGGTGGACTGACCGGCCTGAACAAGGCTGAGACGGCAGCCAAACATGGAGAGGAGCAGGTGAAGGTCTGGAGACGCTCATTCGACATCCCTCCTCCACCCATGGATAAAGATCATCCCTACTACAAGATCATCAGTGAGGTGGGACACTCGTTCTTGAAAATAATTTCATTCCTAGGCCCTGCAATCACAACTCAGTGATGAGACATATACTAAGTTTTGTAAAACTAATTTTACTAAATTAATATTCAGGAATGTATCATGAATCATGACTCCAGATTGGTTCATCTTCCACCACCAGTCTAGGCGCTATAAGGGTCTGAAGGAGGGTGAGCTGCCCAGCTGTGAGAGTCTGAAGGACACCATTGCACGCGCCCTGCCCTTCTGGAATGAGGTCATTGTCCCTGAGATCAAAGCCGGCAAGAACGTCCTCATTGCAGCCCACGGAAACAGCCTGCGTGGTATCGTCAAGCACTTAGAGAGTGAGTTTCACACGCTTTCACCCTGAACACACAAATACACATAGGACAGACTGTAAGTGTGACCACAAGGCTTTCACATTCCAGATGATCCTGCATCTAATAATAGTCCCTGCTCACACACAGAGGAAAAGGCCACAAGCTAGATTCTCATTACAGCTGCGACCTTTCCACAGAAAGGTCTTACATTCTCCATCAGATGAGCTTCACTAAGTCATTCACTGAGGGAAAAGAAGGGGCCAGGAATGGTTAAGGCCCACCTTAACACTACACATTCATACCTCATAACACTACACACTCAACCTCAGAACCTCAGGACTTGAGGATTCAAGGGGAAGATTTTCTAAATTATCTGAACACATTACAACAATCCATTACAAAGCGTCGCTGGGCAAAGGCTGGGCACACCATGGACAGGTCGCCAGTCCATCTCATGGCCAACACACACTCACACACACATTCACACCTATGGGAAATTTAGAGTGACCGATCAACCTAACATGCATGTCTTTGGACTGTGGGAGGAAACCGGAGTACCCGGAGGAAACCCACACAAGCACGGGGAGAACATGCAAACTCCACACAGAACAACCCAGACCGGGAATCGAACCCGGATCGTCTTGCTGTGAGGCGGCAGTGCTAACCACTACACCACCGTGCCGCCCCTGTTTACTATAGTAATAATTAATGCATTATACTGTTTTCTCTAATGCTGGATCCTGAGTTATCATGTCTGCTACATTGCTAGTTTGTGGTTAGCAAGTTTACTAATGCTAGATCATGGCTAAGCCTGTCTGCTTTAATGATAGACCACAATTTAGCATATTTACTACAATGCTAGTTCATGAGTTAGCATATTTATAAGGCTTGTTCATTTAGGATATTTACTATAATGCTAGTTCATGAGCCCATTTGCTGTAACACTGAATTAGTTTGTTTACTATAATGCTAGCTTGTTTTTAAACTCTAGCATGTTTCCTGTGATGGTAGTTCATAGGTTAGCTTGTTAACCATGCTGGTGAACTACAGTAGTTGGCTTGAGCAGTTCACAGGAAATGTAAATCACAAAGTAATTACCATTAATGGTCCAACAGAAAAAGCATAATCTGCATCAGTTATGCCATTGCTTTATACTGTTACAAGAGAACTGTTTTTCTTTCTTTTTTTCCTGAGTTGGCCTGAGACCAAAGCTATACAGTCATTTAGATCAGATATCTTCTTTCCTTCTGTCTTTTTCCTCTCCTCCTCTCTAGGCATGTCTGATGCAGCCATCATGGAGCTTAACTTGCCCACTGGCATTCCCATTGTCTACGAGCTGGACAAGGACCTGAAGCCGGTGAAGCCCATGCAGTTCCTCGGGGATGAGGAGACTGTGCGCAAGGCCATGGAGGCTGTGGCTGCCCAGGGCAAGGTGAAGAAGTGAGAGCAGACAAGGACACAAAGACTGAACCTACTCAAGATGTCCCCTTCTCATCCTGTCCCTCTCATCCTGCTTGACTCCACTGAATGTTATTCCACCATTGGAGCACATTAACATCCCTTTTCCACCAAACACGGCACTGGTTCTCATTGCGTTTTCATTGGGCAAACCTTTTTAACAAGCTTCTAGTTGTGTCATTCTGTAAATTTTACACATTGCAAAAGAGAGATGTGTGTTTTTATTGCTTTTAGACATTAATATTAGCATTACAGCTTTAGATTGTTGCCCTGTTGGCACTGAATCATTAATTCTGCCAACAAATATTGTGAATTCTTCAAGTAAGGTCCATGTCTTATTTTAACGGCAAACGTGAACAGCTTGATGGACTGTCTAAAATGGATTCCAGAGCAGCTACATTTTGACCAACCAAGAACCCTTTTTTGTGCTGGGAAAGCATTAAACGGATCCAGATTATGCACCAGAACCTGAACCTTGTCAGTGGAAAAGGGTTGTGAAATAACCGGAGTCAAAACCATGTCATGTGACAGATGTGCCTGTCCTCCCATTTTATGTGTAAATAAATAAATAAATAAGAAACATCTTTGCCATCCATCATAAAGCACTTCTGATACACAAAGCCCTCATGTTGGGGCTGCTTCCATTATCAAAATAAAGCCATCGCCATTTTGTGTACTTTCTTGCTTGAGTCATTCCTCCCTCCTCTCTGTTCTCCTCCATCTTGGCAAGATTTCAGCATTTTCAGCAGAGCAGCGCAGTGCAGTGTAAGCTAAGAGCTCTGTGCTTGGTGTGGTCAGGTCGCAGGGTTCGGTCTGGCCGGCGTCCCGTCCCACAGTGCTGCAGTGTGGCCTCAGCACCTCTCCAACACCACTTTCTATCAGACCATCTCAAAACCAAGCTGCCACCATCAACACCTCAATTTCAGGTGAATCAGCTTCTGTAGTGACAACATTTAAAGAGAACAAGTGTGTGTATTAGTGTGTGTACAATATGTTCGTGTGTGTGTATTATTTATGTCTCTGCGTGTGTAAGGTTTCTGTCATTGGAAAAGGACAATATTAGAACCAAACACTCTGAATGGGCATGAGCCCAACAGCAAGATCACTTTAGGACCTTATGCATTACGGTTTCTATGCTTATTTATAGCTTATACTGAGCTTTTCACATAGCTAATAAAGGTAAACACTTTTACAGGTACACAGATATTAATGTTCAAGAATATCAAGTAATAAGGTTTGAATGATCTTCACGCTGAACCCTAGCATGAGAAAAGTATAACATTTTTTGACCTCGTCTATTAGCAGTACATACTTGTACACATGCTAGACACACTATAGAACAGTGAACGAATATCAAATTAAGTATTTCATTTCCCCAACACTGCCATCTGCTGCTTATCTGGCATTTAAACCCCAAACCAGACCTGCATGAGTTCTACACAGGCTTGAGAAGACCAGAGTCTGTCTTTCATTAAAAATATAAAATTGTATCTGAGTTGTTTTATTTAATATAACCTCATCGTCTGACTCTTGTCTTATTCTAAAAAAATTGGACATCAAATATTTGATCCAAAAACCTGACCTAGCGTACATACCACTGTGTATAGCTTCACAATCTAAGCTTTTTTTTCTACAACTGTACAAATAAGCACTGTATACAACTGGAAGTCCTGTTCACATCAATGCTCTTAAACATCTAATAGTGAAGTGTAGCCTACTAAACACAAATATTCATCAGTTTTGTGAAGCTTTAATTTGCAACCAAAATTTTATGTCTTTTCAATCTCTATTTGTTCAATTTTTTTTACACATTCAATAAATAATATCTAACTTCATGGATTTGCAGATTTTACACCCAACCTGAACAGTTTTTTTCCCCCTTGCTCATCCCAAGTCTCTGGAGACATTATTGACATTCTGGTGATTTTAACAGTCATCTGAAATGATGAATGGTTCAAAGATGAGAATGCTTGTTGCACATGATAATGATGAATGGTAAAACTTGAATGGATCTAAAAATATATATATATGTGTGTGTGTGTGTATATATATATATAGTACTGTGCAAAAGTCTTAGGCATTTTAACATTTGGATTTTATATTTCCAAATGTTATGTTTCCGAGAAAAAATTTTTATGTTACACAAAAATGTAACAGACCACATTTCAGACAAAAACATAATGATGGCTGCTGGGCTTTAGATGAAAAAAAGAATTAAGTGTGACAGTCAAAGTCTCCAGAAGAGATGTGGTAGATTCTCTAAGATGCTCAGTAAAACTTACCAGCTAAGTACTGTACAGTACGATGCAGAAGTCTTAGGCACATGCAAAGACTGTGTTTCGTCTTTTGTCAAAAAATGTGTTTTGTCTTTTGAGTTTATAATTTCAAGGTAAAGGAGCCTATAAGGCTGGTTTGATCAGCGTGGGAAGATAAATAGGCACAGACTAACACCTTTGGTTGTTTCTTGTTTTAAATTAGCCATTTGTGGAGTCAGGTTTTATTGATGAGCTGAAGCATAGGATCTGACTCACTGAACTGACACACTACTCTGTACACACACACTCGCCTTGTCATCAGAAAAGGTGTGGGCTGATGCAGGTCGGGGGAGGATATACACTTTAAGGAAAGATTTAGTAATTAGGAAGGACAGAAGGTAGGAAGTAAGGAAGGAAGTAGGTATATACATATGTAAGATGGAAGTAAGGTATATAGAAAGAAAGAGTACAGAGTGAAGGAAGCATGTAAGTAGGCACCGAAGTAAGCTTAGCACTTAAGTAAATACCTAAGTAAACATTAAGGAAGAAAGGAAGGAAGGAAGTAGGTTAGGTAGTAAGTGATGAAAGCTGAAATAAACTGCTTCTAGCAATTGCATTTTCAGTCTTATTTGCAGAGTGCTTTTAACAACTGATATGGTGACAGAGCAGTTGTATAGACAGACGGACAGACGGACGGACAGACGGATGGATGACTTTATTAATCCCAGAGGGAAATTCACTTGTTACAGCTTCCAAAGGCTCCAAGCACAAGGAATGAGAAAAGTAAAAAAAAAAAAAAAAAAACAAGTGCCAGTAATAAACACCTAGCATTATTAAAGAGATATAAATAAAATGAAAGATAGAAAATTAATTAAAAAAAATACAAGAAATACAAAGAGTGCAGTAAGTCCAGATGCAGATTTGTGTTTAGATCCATAACAAACAACACACACGTTATCCACTGTACCACAGATATGACAGCGATGAAGGGGGAAAAAAACAGACTCCAAAGGGACCCCGCTTTCTTCTGGGTGACACCGGATATAAATCATTTCTCTTTTACAGCTGTATACTATACTGACTATAAAGTCAGTTCTTGGGTACAAGTCTGCAGTATCCATGTGAGATTAAACACAAGTCTGGTTCTTTGTGAAGTGTAAATCTTTACAGTATATACTAGTATCTGAGATCCTCCACATGTGTTTAGAGTTTATAGCCTTAATTAAAAGCACAATGAAATATACTGTACATGTATTCTGTGGAAAGGGATTTGCTTATCTCATGTTGTTTCCCAGTGGTTTGAGAGATGTATTCTCAGATAATTGTGAAAGGAAAAATGAGCAACCTCTGTTGGTGAACTTACACTACTGCAACTGCTATAACCCTATAACTACTGTATACTGTACTATACTAGAAAGGTAGACATGGCTTAGTGAGATAAGATCCCAGCTAAGATGTTCATGTAGAGTTCACATGGCTTAAAACCTCTCTGATGAATATGAAATTAAACAACATCTTCATTCTCACCCACAGGAAAAAAATTACTCATGACTACAGAACAGTGGAAAAATTATATTCCCATCTATTAAGTATTCAGACACCTACATACAGCAATGATTTGAACAAATGACAACAGCAAGACTATACTCTTACAGCACCCAGCTACAATCATGTCATCTGTAGATTCATTAGAACATTCTCTCTCTCTCTCTATCACACACACCACACACACACAAAACCAAAGGATGGTGTTGTACATCGTTTTTGTTATTATTATCTACTGTTATTCTCCATTATTGTCTTTGTCTCTGTGAGCCTTCATGTTTATTCCTCCTTTTTTGCTGTTTTTTCTTCTTTTTTCAGTATCAGTATCATTTATTAACTTTGACAAGGCTTACACACCAGCATAAAAACATAGTTTGTAAACCATGAGCCCTGAAATGTGTCAAACATACACCAATCACCATCTACACAAAACAAAAAACTAAAAACATTATCAAAAAATAAGTCACTTAAGATACAATTTAAGAGCACGAGGAATAAACGAGAGTTCATGTCTTTTAGTTTTGCTCATCAGTACTACGAATCCCCGCTGTCGAAGTAGTGAGTAAGTGGATGTTGGGGCTGTAGGCAGGAAGCCATGTAGAGGAGATGATCTGTCCTCTAGTATGTCAGTGAGGGTGCGCAGGGTCGCCTCATCATGCCTTTCATTGTGCAATGGAAGAGATGATGATGGGTTGCCGATGATCCTGCAGCATCGTTTTTGTACCCTTTCCAGCTCCTCTGAGAGTTTTTTTGTTAGTCCACCCCATACTGGACTAGCATACTCGAGGATTGGATGTATGAAGGTCAAGTATATTTGTTTTAGGACATCACATGGAAGACCAGCTCTCTTGGCAACCCCAAGATAATGGATCCTAGGTCTCGTCTTTAAGATCAGATAATTAATGTGGGCATCCCAGGACAAATCAGACGATATCTGAACTCCAAGCAGTTTGAAGGTGGAGACTCTACGAATGTTTTGCCCAGAAATTATCAGAGATGGTAGAGAAGGAATGTTATCCTGACATCTAGCACTGATTACCATATCCATGGTCTTAACTCCATTCATTGCCAATGAGAACTCAATCAGCCACGGAATTAAGGGCTTTCTGAGTCAAGCCTGGTAGAGATCTCATTAGGAGCTCTGTGATTGTAAGGTCATCAGCATATTTCACTGGGATAAGAGAAGTAGGCAGACGAGAATCCAGGCTATTGACACAAATAATGAAAAGCAATGGAGATAAAAGACCCCCTTGTGGGACACCAGTCGGTATTGCACAAGGCTCAGATACACAGGAACCCCACTGCACCCTCTGCACTCTGTCACTCAGATAGCTACTCACAGTAAGCCATAGGGGACGCCTGATGGCCATATTAGCCAGTGTATGAAGCAATTGTATCAAATGCATGTGAGAAATCACCAAACACTGCATGAACATCCATCTTTGGTTGATTATTAAGCCAGCTTTGCAAAATCTGAATCAGGGTAGTCACAGTGGATCTTTTTGTCATAAAACCACGCTGGGAAGAGGCAATTTTGGAAGCTGAAAAGCTTTGCTGTCTTTATCTTTTTAGCAATAACTGATTGGAGATTTCTCTAAGCAGTTTTGTTTCCAGAGCAAAACTCACGCTGTCTCTCTTTTATCAGATGTTTAATTTGTACAGTCATCCATGGCTTGTCTTTATTTGTAATTGACATTTTCTTTAGTGGAACAGCTTTATACAGAATAGACCCAATCATGGAGGTAAACGCTATAACCTTATCCTCTAGATCAGTAGCCTCAAAAACTGGAGAAAAATCAGCAGTGTTCATAAGAAGGCCCAATTGCCTCATTGCCTCAGGTGTACGTTTTCAGCATATGATGGGCTGAGTGGGTTGAGAGGGCCATTCACCAGCATTCCACATGTTGGTTTGATGATCAGAAGTGCCAATCCAAAATCTCCAAAACATGGCTTTCATCCAAAAATCTTTCAAATCAAACTACCCCCACTATCCTACAAAGATTTAACTTGATCATGTATTTTTTACAAAGACTGCGTTAAATCAGAGCAAAGATCCAGTAATTGTCACCATCCACATCCACCATGGAGGCCATGCTTCCTAGAATCCATCAAAAATCATGAAAGGTTGATAGCATCCATAACTCTTAATCCCCAGGTTACACATTTTTCCTCTCAGGAGTTTTATATCCTAAGCAGTTCTCAAAAAAATACAATGCTAAATCTAAGAATAAAACTCAAATAAATAAAATCCTCCTAGAGCCAAATGCATGCGGCTGCCTATTAAAGGCGCCACCTAGTGAATGCCCTTTTTTCATGTCTTGTTGTGTTATATGCTTGTTGCATCTTAGTTTATATAGTTGTATTAGTTGTCTATCAATGTGTATCTTTATTTTTGTGCAAGTGCCCAAATAATTTTAACAAAGACTCACTATTACTGGTACTCAGTGTCTGTCTGTCTGTCTGTGGAGAGAGGGAGGGAGAAAGACTACCAGTGTTTCCATTCACATTTTTACTGATTATTGAATAATGAACAAAGATTATTATTTTAATGATAATTAGGTTTTTTACATGTTTATAAATGAACAGCATGTGATGTTATTTGTTGTTTGCCGTCAAATCTGATGGCTTTCTAGGATAATCGCCTGTCTACAACAAGCCTGCAAAGGAAAAGAGAAGGAATGCAAAGATAAAGCATATAAAGCAATATAGACATCTACAGTAATTACAGGAAAAACTTTATGATAAAAATAACAAAAAGCGGCTGATGGAGAGCAGTCTCTGGGTTGAGTTAATGCTTGTGAAATTCTCTAATGACTGTTGTACTGTGTGTGTATGTGTGTTAGAGAGAGAGAGAGAGAGAGAGAGAGAGAGGGAGAGGGAGAGAGAGAGAGAGAGAGAGAGAGAGAGAGAGAGTTTTGTATGGTATCTGTAGATATTGTGGTCTGTTTGTTTGTGGTGGACATACTTTTATATTTCAAGTAAATATCTCAATCTCTTAATATTTCTGTCGTTATAAGACACAGATTTCTACACAGTGTGAAATGTGTTTATAATCTCTGTAGGTTTGTGGTTTGTGATTCATCCAGGATTAAAGAAGAAAATGAAGCTCCAAAGTAATAAACTCCAAAGCTAAACCTGTTGGTGTATCAGAGGTAGAAAATAATAGTTCAAAAGGGTTGAAGTGTTAGGAGCTGTCCAGAGAAGTGTGCATGCACACACACACACACACACACACACACACACACACACACACACACACACACACACACACACACAAAAAAAAAAAATA
>JAOVVH010000026.1:17870341-17882453 GCA_028566435.1 Scorpiodoras heckelii | reverse complement strand
GAACAGAGTAAAGGGGACAAACAAAGTATGTAGAGAAACAGATGGACTACAGTCTGTAATTGTAGAACTACAAAGTGTAGCTATAGGTAAGTGTAACTGAGAAAATGGACAATGAGTGAAGAGAAAAGGAGGTGGTCATAATGTTATGCCTGATCTGTGTATGTAGGTATAAGTCTGACATATGTAAAAACGTTTTGGTTTGCTTATATGTATGCGTATTTTAAGTTACTTCTCTTCTTCCCTACCTCAGATCAGATGAACTCTCTACAGAATCTAACAGGGGTAGCTGGTGCTGGAGGCCCTGGGACTATTGGCATGCCCCCTCGTCCTCCTGGCGCCCCAATGGGTCCCATGGGAGCCATGAACCAGATGCCGATAGGCCAGCATGCTATGCAGGGAGTTGCAGGAAATCAGCAGGGTGGTACGTTCAGCATGCAGACGCACTGATGTGAGAGGTGCCATCGCTGTTACACTATCACCACTTTACAAATTTATTTTCTGTTTGAATCCGTGACACAGCTGGAGCCGCAGTGCAGTTGCAAATGGCTCAGCAGCAACAGCAGCCCATCCAGTTTCAGCAGTTCCAACCGCAGCAGCAGGCAACCATGCAGCAGCAGTTTCAGGCCCAGCAGCAGTTAAAACTGCAGCAGCTGCAACACCAACAACAACAACAGCAACAACATCAGCAGCAGCAACAACAACAGCAGCAGCAACAACAGCAGCAGCAACAACAGCAGCAGCAGCAGCAGCATCATCAGAATCAGTCACTGCAACACCAGAACCAGCAACAGCAGCAGGCCCAGGCTCAGCAGCAACAACAGAACCAGGTCAGCGCATGTAGAAAAATCTGCACGATGCTTGGAACCTGCATTTTCAATGTCTGCATTAGGGCTGGGTGATATGAAAGAAATCAGCATGATACTTGAAAGCAGTTGTGCAATATGCGTTATGTATCATGATATTTGGGGGTGTGCTAATAAACTTTAATGTCTACAGAAATAAATTGCTCACGATAGAGGATAGATAAAATAGAGGATTTTTAAAATAAACATTACACTTTCAAAGATTCAGTACGAAAAAGGGTTAAAAAATGACTTCCATTCCCAGCATGTATGTTTACTTTAAAAACAATATTGGTACTAGGTACCAGTGTTTCTTTGAGTTAACTTTGTTTTAGTGAAGCTGAATAGAAAACACTGTTGTTTCCCTAAAATATTGAGTGAAAATAGGTGAGGGGAGATTAATCAGATTAAGCAGAGTTACTGTGACCACTTTGATTATTGTCCTATAACAGTACAACCTAAAATATACCCCTTATACCACAACAATTTGCCCACATTTTTTTAAACATATAGCCTAAATGAATGACATTATGTTTTATTTAATTATAGTTACAGTTAATGTTGTGGAACATCAGTGAAACAAGTTTATTTCCAGTTATCATTTATGTTATGGCTATCGTTGAACATTCATTCCCTCACCAGCCTCAGTAAAAAAAAAAAAAGCATCTTGTCATGTTACAGAGAAGCTGCAAACCATAAGCTCTGCTGTCCTAAAGACTTTATCATTTTGGAAAACTTAGTTCCAGCTTTAACTCTGAGTGTTACAAAGCACTGACACTGGAGACTCTTTCCATAAATGTAAAAAGTTAATCAACACCTTTTTGATCAATCAGATTTGAGAATGTAACAGCTCTGAAATATATTGTTGTATGCATGTTATTATTGCAGTAAATGCAGTATAATTATATTGTGTACACGTTATATTAGAGGATCATATTTGACCTGTTATTCTATCACTCTTTTTCAGCTGTTTCTGAATGTATTTTGTAGGTATTTATGAAGCTGTTTTGAATGTTCAGTATTTCAGGTAGTGCTTGTAGTGGAGAGTTTTTCTGGTACTGTGCAGTCCATAATCAAAACAAAACAAATGGACATACATTTAAA
Source organism: Scorpiodoras heckelii (assembly GCA_028566435.1). NCBI lineage: Eukaryota > Metazoa > Chordata > Actinopteri > Siluriformes > Doradidae > Scorpiodoras > Scorpiodoras heckelii. The sequence continues at coordinate 17,880,507 of JAOVVH010000026.1, read as the reverse complement.
CTCGCATTTATATTTCAGCTGGATATATTTGGTTGCTGAACATGGAATGCATCTGTGGTTAATCTGATCGCTTCTCCTTTCAGTTGCATCAGTCCCGACTTCAGCAGCAGCACTTAGCACAGTTTCAACTCCAACAGCAACAGCAGGCTCATGCTCAGGCTCAGGCTCAGGCACAGGCACAGGCTCAGGCTCAGGCTCAAGCCCAAGCCCAAGCCCAAGCCCAAGCCCAAGCCCAGGCCCAAGCCCAGGCCCAGGCCCAGGCCCAGGCTCAGGCTCAGGCTCAGTCCATTCAGCATTTACAGCAGCAGCAGCAGCAGCAGCTTCAGCAAGCTCAGGCCCAGCCAGGTCAGATGCCCCCTCATTCCCAGCCTCCCCCGCAGATACTTGTGCCCCAGTCATTAGCTGGCCAGATGCCCCCTGGGCAGCACCAGGCCATTGGTACCCTCAGTCAGCAGCAGCAGCATCAGCAGCAGCTGAAGGCCCAGCAGGCTTTCCAGGTAAGGATTACTATCAGTCACACTGCCATGTGTAAAGCGTGTTTTATTAAAGTACACCATAATTAGGGCTTTTAAAGTAAGTTATTTGGTAACATGTCTTTAAATATCTGTGAACAGTCACAGTTGTCCTGTCTCACCTTATGTAGACAGATGTTACTTTTCTGTATTTTGTCTGAATCAAAAACGCGCATACACACAATACAGGATGTTATACACTAAGATGGAATGCACTAGCAAAGTGAAATTGATTTGGAGTGCCATGATGAAATGTTTTTTACCAGTTATTATGAATGCAGGATTAGAAGTTTAGTCCTTTAATGGATTGTCGAACCTATATGTGTGAAGGTGAGTGGGAAGGAGGACTCGGGAGACAGGCAGACGTTAATCCCCAATAATTTGTACAGTCTGCAAAGATTGTGTGACTATAAAAGAAGTGACCTGGTCAGTCATGATCTCTTTCAGAATCACCTCTGCATGCTGAGATGTTGCAAAGGGACACTGCGTCCAGATATCACATTATCTAGTCCAGTAAAACGAGCACAAGCAAGTGATTCCCTCCTACTGTGTGTTTTAATGGTCTGATTCCAGTGTCCATGCCAGTCCTTCCAAAGGGATTTTGACCATTGAAAGGGGGTGCTGTTGTGCTTTTGGGCTGGTTGGGGGATTCACAAGTTGGCATTTGTGGCACTGTGAATCACTGTGAATGCCGAGCCCATATACAAACGCCATTTCCAGAACAATTGGGACACTTTCTAAAAATGCAGTTAAAACTGAAATTTGTACATTGTTAGTGCACTTGACCCTTTAATTAACAGATAAAAGGACAAAGAAAAGATTTTCAGTGACGAACTTAATTCTGTTTGTTACATACAAACTCAAACATTTGGGACAGAGGCAACATAAGACAAGTAATACAAGTCAAACTGTTCTGGTTCCACAATTAGCAGTTTAACTGGTAACAGGTGAGGTCCTCAAGAGTGAATGTAAAAGGAGGAGCATCCACCAAAGGCTGAGTCTTGCAAGGATGGCTCATGGTTCACCACTTTGTGCCAAACCTGGTGAAAGAATTGTCAATCAGTTCAAATACAATGTAGGTCTTTCACCATCTACAGTTCATAATATCATGAAAGATTCAGGGAGTCTGAGGAAATCTTGGTGCGTGAAGACCAAGGGCAGAAACCATTCTGACTGTGTGTTACCATTGAGCCCTCCGGCGGTATTGTTTAAGAAACCGTCATGCTACCATGATGGACATGGCCACATTTACTCGGGAGTACTTTGGAAAATAGTTGTCACTAAAACACAGTCCACCGCTGCATCAAGAAATGCAACCTGTAACTGTATTATACAAAGAGGAAACCATGTATTAATTTTGCACAGAAATGCAAGTGTGCCCGATAAATATGCCTCTGTCCCAGCTTTTTTTAGGTGTGTTCCAGGCGTCAATTTCTAAATTTGTTTATATTTCACAGATAGAATTAAGCTTGTCATTGAAAACACTGAAAATCTTTTCTTTGTCCTTTTGTCTGCTAAATAGAGGTTCACATGACTTAACAAATTACAGATTTCAGTCTTTATTGCATTTTAAGAAGGTGTTCCAACTTGTTTGTAGATGAGTTTAGTTGTAAAACCAAGAAGTTGATTGTTGACTTCATGAGGGACAACACTGAGTGCATTGAGTGTAGAGGAGACTGTGCTGGGAAAAGTGAGCAGCTTCACGCCCCTCTTTGTTCACCTGACTGAGGAACTTTCCTGGTCACTCAGCACATCACATATTTTCCAAAAGGCCCATCGGTGCCTCCACTTCCTCCGAACGGTGTTAAGACTCAACTTGCCACAACAGTTCCTCTGCAGCTTATGCAGGCTCACTGTGGAGTGTATCCTGACTACCTGCATCATGGTCTGGTATGGCAGCACTACTGCCCCTTTACAGAAGGCCCTACAGAGGGTGGTGAAAACCACCCAGCATGTCACCGGAGCTGTCCGTCCACATATTCAGAACATCACAACAAGAGATGTTTAAGGAAAGCCAACAGCATGACCTGTGACCCCACACACCCCGGCCATTCCCCGTTTTAACCTCTTTCCCTTGCTGGAACATCCGAGCATCCGGGTACTGGAACATCCGAGCCAGAACCACCAGATTAAACTGGTCACACCAGCATCACCAACCAGAACATGAATACACACACAACGAACTGTTACTTCGGACTGTAACTGTTCCAGACTGTCTGCACACTTCACTAGCCACTACGTCACGGGTCTGTCTATGCTTGAACATTTCACACTCGTTTACCTGCACTGTACATTTTATGAATATTTCCTCCTGGATGCTGCTACAGCACTTGCTAATATTTGCACACCTGACTTGGTTACTGCAGCACTTTCTTCTGCTTTGCACTTTAAATTCTGTCTATGCCTCTGACGTACAGTTATTGCTCATGAACATGTTGGTTATTTATTGTATGTCGGAGGCACCTGTTGTCTCTGAGTCCCTGCCCATTTTCTTGCACTAATGTTCGATTCTGTTTGCCATAGGCTTGATTTTATTTTTATTTGTCTATTGTCGTGCACTACATTTTTTTTTTCTTATTCTTTTTATCACTGCATTGGAGAAGCAGTATAATGTTTAATTATACTGTACAACCCTGTATTAGTATGTTGACGGTAAAATTGAATTGAATTGAATGCTGCAGCTGGTGAACTCATTGTTTCTCTGCCTTCACCTGAGCAATGGCCTCGATTGCTGCTGTTCTTCATGCTGCAGGTCGAGGAGGGCCTTGTAGAGGCCAACGGGGGATTTATGGGCTTGATAAGTGGCGAAGTTTCCATGATAGCATCTGGTAGCGCCTTCCAGGTTTCGGCACCGCTATAGAACCCAGTATGTCTGAATGTAGGTGGGAAGGAGGACTCAGGAGACAGGCGGACTTTGATGGCACTTTGGGGCTCACTTTATTTCTTCAACAGATGTGTTTTGGTATGCTCTCAGCAGCTCAACCAGAAAAACAGCATAGCACAGTCCCAGTATTTGAGGGCTTTTGTCTCGATCAAGTTTCGATTAAACAGTCAAGGAAGCGGAGCACGACGTTTGCCTGAACATTAGAAAAATATTTTCTGGAAAATTCATCTTGATGCTATAACTGTAGTTCACTGCTCTTAATCTGCTGCTCTAAACTCTTCAGCTGAGCTGTGATCTGTATGTAGAATGGTTTTTGCTCAGCACAGTTATTAGTATGCACAGCTAACTGACTGTATTTTCGTAATCACTTCTTGTAAAAGTAAAACGCCGTGAAGAATTCAGTTATGTCATAGCTTATAAAGAGGACCTGAAACTGAAGTGATTTGAGCTGTTTTATAGAATATGGAGGTTTGTTGCACATATCCTTTCATTTATTAATAGTAAAACAATATTATTTAGTTCAGCTATCATTGATGTGATGCCCACACAGTGCTAAATTGCTCAATACCTTGCTAGTTAGTACTTGCAAAAAGAAACCTACCTGGCATGTAGTGAGCAGTCCACAGACTTTCACCCATAACCCCAGTTGGGCATCTCCTTAATTCTGTAAATGAAACTGGAAAATACCCATTATGTGCCATGATTATTACAATATCAATGTGGCTATAAACACTAATATCATGATCAATCATCCAAAATCATCCAAATCTGTACTGTTAATGGCTTGGATCTGTAATCTTCTGTTGTTCTTAGCAAAACCATAGCCTAGAGTGACCATCAGGTGCCAGTAGCATAGTGTATTCTAACTGCCCTTTATTCTTTGTGCTAGTGTTTAAAGCTCTCTGGAAAGACTGGATAGAAAGATTAAAGCATAATGTCCGATGATTTTAGCAGCTGATTCTGTTTGCTGCTTTATTTTTCCCTTCTTTTTTCTGACAAATCCTTCCTTATGTTTGGTGGCTGACTAGGAGTCATCCGTATTCTGGACTAAGATTGGCTGGGTGCTGTTGAGTACATTTTGACATTAAATAAACATCTCTATAATGTCTGTGAAAGACCAGATAGAAGGATTACAGTGCTTTTAGCAGTGTCAGTAATTGAACAAGATAGATTTTGTATTATTGATCAGATTAGAGTATATTGTCAGATGGTTTGTACCAACTGATTGCAGCTGTATTATTTTTCCTACCCTAGGCTAAATTTTGCATAATTTCATTACTGTTACAGTTAAACTATTCTCTTGGTCATCACTCAACACAGCAGAGAGAAATAACTGGAATCACCAGAAAGGGGTACATGGCACTTTGTGAAAGCAATAGGGTCTTTGTGACTTATTAGCCAAATATCATCACCAGCAACCATCGATTCCTTGTCTTTGTCATCATCATCCTCCATCCAAGCTGCATTTCATCAACGTAGAAAGAAGTTTATTCTGGGCTATTATAGAGAAACATTGCGGACTCAGCGGAAGACGACCCGCTCTCATGTAGATATGAAGGGCTCATTCTAAGCTAATGAAAACGTAATGGTTTGTAATTACACTAATAAAAACATAATTATGAATACTATATTCCATTTCTGCTAATAGATCCCCCAGATCCTACACACTGTACTGTTGGTTTTTGCTATCTGATCAGTACTTCAAGAAAATCAGTTGGGTAGGCATCTTTTCCCTAGTTAAAGCAAAAACAGATTCAGAACGGTGCTATTTCAATTTCGTTAATGCAGTTAAATGCTGATAAACAACAGCAAAGTACACCTCAAACCACATTTCAGTTAACAGCCACAAAAGGGATGGATCGGCTTATGGGAGTTCAGATATATTCCTGATCTGATGCTAACCTGCCTGAGTATGATTGTATAGTGACTCTCAACCTGTAGCAATGAATGCAGTTTTCCACATGGCTCTGCTCATGGCAGAATTCACTATAACTTGTATAAGTGATAACATTTGACCACAGTGACACCATGTTTTAACCATTTGAGTGGTCAGTTATTTCCTTGTAGTAACTTAGGCAGTTATTGTAATTTAACAATTATTTGCACACATTATAGTCTTTACCACATAAGGATATATGTGCTTAGTTTGTCTTCCAGTCCAGATCATTTTTCTTATGCATTTCCTGACATTCTGCTTGCTGGCTTTTTGCGTTTTGTATGTATGCATTCAAGCAGGCTAGAGTTTTGCAGCAGCAGCAGCAGCAGCAACAGCAGCAGCAGGCTCAAGTCCAACAAGCCCAGCAAGCAGCAGCAGCAGCAGCAGCAGCAGCTCAGGCCCAACTTGTGACAGTTCCTGGCCCGGTAAGAGCTGTAAAAGCTGTAACGGCCATATGGGAAGTGAATGAATGGATTGAGCCTGGAGTGAATGCATGCCAACTGAGTGAACATTAATATTAATACGTAATGGATTGTTTTCTTTTGGTTGTTGACCCTCTGAATCCTCACGAAGCCAGCAAAGAAAAGAATTACTGACTAAAACTTTCAAATTCTGGAGATTGGATACTTGAGTGGGTATGACGGAGACTGTAGGGTTCAAATTAATTTCCGATTATAACTAAGAAATTCCCACACGTCACATTACGAGCCTATAATTTGACGCATTTCCACCTTTGTTTCAGATTTTTCTGAGGAGTTGAAGAGCTACCGAGCACTCCAGTCTCCTCAGATTAAAAACTTAAGTTTTAGTAATTGCTTTTTAGGTTAACAGTTTTTTTTTGTTTTTGTTTTGTTTTTTTAATAGAAAGTCCTAGGGGCAATATTCATGTAAAACACACTTGACCAATCATCGATATAAAGCTCTGTCCCAATTAGGCATCTGCCCGTATTATATTTTTCATATTCTAAACTCCTGATTACATTTTATGAAATGTTTGTATATACAAAGTGCCTTCACTTTTGTTTTTAAGTGTTTACAGTAACGTTTTGCATTTTTGATACATTTCGAAATATCGCATAACTGATTTCTTGGCACGTGTCTAGCTGCAAGAGCAGGAAGTAAAAATGTTTCTGTACTGAAAATCGGTTCCTTTGGTGGAAATGCGTCCGAGTTAATCTGAGTTAATGACCTTCCTGGTGAGGACGAGGGGGAGCCTGTAGAAAAGGCACCAACAAACGATCTTTTATGCTTCCCAGATATTTATCTAACTCATTAAGAGGTCTCTTGAACTGTTCCCCTGTATGTGTGTGTTCCTCAAGGGAAAGACGGCGTTCATGTCTCTTCATATACGTATATTGCAGTTATATTTATTGTTCCATATCTGTGCCTCCAGTCCGATTCGCACACACACACACACACGTATGCCTGATGTAAAGTACTACACAAGAACAAGTTAAAAGGTTTTAGTGCTTAGAGTTTGAGAGGGGTCTTTATTTTCTTTTGCCTTGCTTTCTCTGGCTAACAAACTGACTGCATGCACAGCTTCTTTTGAGTCACTGCATACATGTGCTTGTGAGTTTGCTAACTGATATACCTGCTATTACAGTTATGCTTTTGTTTGTATGCCTTTTAAGTAAGGAATAAAACACTCGGTGTGTTGCTGTTACAGTAAAGTAATGAGCGACTGGCTGGTGTGATGAGCCCACAAAAGTGTAGTTACCACCATGCAGCTGATTGTTTCCTCTAACAGCACATCCTACGTAGTGTGTTTTATTCCTCTCATACCACAGCAGTTTTTTGACATTACAGTTTCTTATGCAATAATGAATGGCATGCCATACTTTTTTAAATTAGTTTATAGTTACAGTTAATGTTATCGAATGTCTCTGGAGCAAGTTCCTGTTATGACTTTGTACACATTATAGCAGCAATTCATTGTGGAAACTTGGCAAACACCTTCTAACCAATCAGAATCTAGAATTCAGCAGAACTCTGGTATACCTTTCATCATCAGCTAATAAACTTAAGCAGTCCTTTTTTTGGCAAGTTAAACGAATGTTCACCCCCCCCCCCCCCAAAAAAAAAAATCTGTGTTTTTCATTTAATCTCATGTAATTGATCAGTTGAGACGCATTTATTGTGTGAAATTTAGTCCGTTGGTTTTCCACAGCAGACAAATGATTAATGCAAGTTTCACCCAAAACAAAGTTCTACCACAAACCACGTTAAGATGTTAGTCTACTGACCCAAAGGTTGGGAGTTCAAATCCCACCATAGCGAAGCTGCCACTGTTGGGCCCCTGAGCAAGGCCCTTAACCCTCAAATGCTCAGTTGTGTAAGTGAGGTAAATGTAAGTCGCTCTGGATAAGGGCGTCTGCCAAATGCCGTAAATGTAAATGTAATCTGAATGTCATGTGTAGCTGAACGCTGAACCATTTTGGGGACTGCACAGTAGGTTCTGATCCCTCAGAGTTCGTTGGAGGGATTATAGTGGAATGCTGCATGTGATGAAAATAATAATTGGAATGGATTTATAAACTAAATAGTATGTATCCCCTGCAATTTTACATCATTTATTCAAAAATAAGCAAGTCTGAAGCAAGAACATGACAATCTGGGGCTGTATTTATGGATAGATTTGCTTTACGTCTTAGCCGAATTAGCTCTTCTTGTTAGTTGACTGCAAATGGGGTAAGGAGGAATCTGGTGTGCTTTTGATTTGATTTTTGCCTTATCTGCTTATTTAGCAATAAGTTCATGAGACAAAAACACACATCACATCTCCTCTCATCTGGCATGATAAATCAGGAGTTAGCATGCTGCCCGTTCTCCTGTGGCTTGCTGTTTCTAACCTGCATGAGAAGAAAGTCACAACTGAGCTCACGTTTTATTACAGGTGATCACACGCGTCTCAGAACGTCTCCCTGTGTATGTGCTTCTGCGCCTGTAGTCCCTCATTAGACCTGAGTTTTCTGAGTGTGCATGTGCTTCTTCTCATATCCGCTGATGCACTGCATTTATTGTTTTTGCTTGTGACATGTCTGTTGTCCCCTCTGTCCTCCTCAAAGATGATGCCCCGTGCTGGGATACAAATGCCACCCCGGTTGCCCCGCGCCATTCAGAACTCTGCCATTCCTCCAAACCCTGCTGCCATGGGAGGACAGCAGATGCCACAGGTATTTACACCAGGGGCAGAGTGCTGGCTTTCCAGTAGGTGCCCATGTCTGTGGCTCCCCCTCTACATCCCGTCGCAACACAGAGGCTGTCCATGAGCAAGCCTTCACATAACAGCTGTCCCCCCCTTGTCCCCCTTTGTCCTCCCCATTTAATTCCTAGTCTTATGTTTGTAGGGGAAAATGGGGGTAGGGTGTTATTGCTCTTTCTGTAAGCTGAACAGGTATGTGGGACAGTGGACCTCAGTGTAAGCTGCTTTTTTATGGGTGTGACAGTCCAGAAGCTTTAATGGCCATTAGGCTTATTTAGGTAGAGTAGTAACGCACGGGTTCATGTTCCTTTTGACTCCATCATCCTCTCCACAGGGTCAGCAGATGTCATCACCATCTCCGGTCCAGGTGCAGACACCACAGCCGTCCATGCCACCTCCCCCTCAGCCTCAACCGTCTCCACAGCCGCTCTCATCACAGCCCAACTCTGTCAGGTAACATTCATTCATGTGGGTCTCAACTTTTAAAATCCTCATAATGTATACAACACTGTCTCTTTTACATTATGTTTAAGTTCACTTCATACCATACCAAAGCACTTGGGGGCATTCTGTTGTGGGAATATAATCAACTTTGGGATGGGAACTTTGGTCTTGTTTAACCCTTAATTATGTGGAATCATGTTTATAAGTATGTTTTTGTAATATAATATTAAACAAGGGCAGAAAAATTGTAAAGCGTCCATATTTGGGAAGGGATAATCCAACACTTCCTGTCTCCATCACACACAAACGCATCTTCCAATGCAGTAGTTTTTTCCAGTACCAGGCATGTCATCAGTGTAAGAGAAGAAGCCATGGTCTTCCACTTTAGCTTAATTAGATGAAAAGACAGGATGGTAATGGAGATTTTTTTTTTTTCTCAGTTCCGGTCCAACTCCATCTCCAGGAGGTTTCCAACCCAGTCCTTCCCCACAGCCTTCACAGAGTCCAGCCACAGCACGTACACCACAGAGTTACCCCCTGCAAGTGCCGTCTCCTGGACCACTCAGCACTCCAGGTATGCAGCACACACAGCAGCGCAGGCCTCACGGCATACTTGCTGTATTGTTCTTTCTAACAGTATATTTGCTAGTGGTACCCTTGATTTAGTGTTTACATAGTAGATGTGGTGTTTTTGTTTTAGGAAGAACTACGGTTAGCTTGGTGATGCGCTTTATAATGTAAATGACGAGTTTTATGAATGAACATTGCTGGGGATAGACAGATTTTTCAGGTCTGAATTAATCTAGCCTCGAACTAGTTTTTTATCTGGTTCTGATCCACGTGTCTAGAAGAAGAGTTTATTTGTAGATAAGATAGTTGGCAAATAAACTGCTAGAGTGCCATAAGATGTATCTAAAAATCATTTATCTACCAACTGAGAAGATCAAGACAATGATCTGGACTGTATAAATGGAATATAAAAACATAAGTATACCATGTTTTTATTTTTAAAAGTCCTACTTTTAGTTTATTTTGATGCAAAGAGAGTAATACTTTCTTCATCTAATATTGCAGATGCTTGTTTTCAGGTATGTTTCATGTCAGCAAATAGATGGAATTGTTGAAACTGTTACATAAAAGCAATATCACATACTGCTTAAGTAACAAAAATAAAAGTGCCTCTTT
>JAOVVH010000026.1:17757027-17770546 GCA_028566435.1 Scorpiodoras heckelii | reverse complement strand
ATACACTGTACATACTACTACACTACACTATATATATAGTTGTGAATGATCTTATTGCTTGTTGTTTCTTGTTTTATTAATTTTGGTTTTGGAGATTTTATAATAGTATTGCTGTTTTGATCCATTAATTTTCTCTGATTTTTTTGTACTCGACTGAGTTGCAAATGAAGGCTATGTTTGCCTTAACGTAAGTTAAGGCAATATCTCAAAGTTTCCCTCCATGGGGATGTTTCACTTTTTTGCATTTGTATAGCTACTGGGTTTTGGTTGGCAAAGATTCTTTCTTTGTTTATTTTGAAACATTTTCAGTCCTTCTTCTCCCACTCTCATTCTCAACAGTTATAATCCTTACGATGGACCCAATGAGCATCCGGAGGCTGAACTACCTCTTGTTGCTGGGAAATATCTGTATGTGTATGGAGACATGGATGATGATGGATTCTATGAAGGTGAACCACATTCTTGAAACTTTCACCTTGTTTTGATCAAATCAAATCTTTGGTACCTTGATGTATTTTTAGGAATAATTTAGCTGTACATATCCAAGACTCCCAGGATGTGTATAATTAAAAAAGTAATTTGGGTTGAGTTTAATGTCATTCTTCAGCAGGCATTTAATAAGTGCTTCTTGAAGGTCTGGCACATGAAACTGCAAATCGGCAGGGCCACTAATTTGTCAAGCACCCTGCAGCTACACGACTGGGTGGAAAAAAAAAAAACACTCTCAAAGCGTCTTTTCACTGAGTCACTTATTCTGGTTTTATCATGGTTTCCTTTTTGCACTAATTAAACAGTCTATCTTTAGATCATGAGTTAGAGCTCTGGATGTAAATTGGAGGAGATTTGGAGAAACTGGAGTTTTGGTTATTGTACAGAATTGCCATTTTAATTTTAAGCACATACTGTAGGTGTAAAATTACTGACTGTGGTCTACCTGTTGCTTTACATAATGCACTGCCCCCCTCTACCCCATCCATCAATGGAAAATGTGCACCACTAACCAGGGACAATATTCACATAATAATTTTTTGTCCTAAGTGGCAATAAACGTTTTTTCTTAAAAGTGTCATCTTCTTCCTAGTTCATGAAACCACTGAGAGGAAGAATTTTTTAAATGCTTTCGTTTGTATTTCATTGTTTTTGTTAGACTTGGTCCATAGTCACTGAACTAAACAAAATACAAAAACTCATCATCATTTAGAAGGTTTCATGAATTTAGAGCTGTTGTGATTGACAGATGGGTTTTCCAGACGACTTCCAGATTGCTGCAGTTTTTGAAGATGCATCTAGTACTAAAAGTCCTACATGACTTAATCTGAGGCCCTGATTTAAATTATTAAGATGCCGAATAAACAGGGTAATTTGCAGTCCGCAGTCAAATACATTGCGAATATAGCTAGTGGGGCATCATTTGTGAATCAGTTTGTTCTGGGGCATCATTTGTGAATTTATTTGGGCTGTGTTTGGATCAAACGTCAAAGAATTTTACTCCCAGGAAATATAAACCTGTCACTAAAACAAAAACATACGTATATCTACATACATCCCCAATTACATGTATATGAATTGTATCTGTTAAAATCCTGTTGGCATCAAAATGTGACTGTGCAGCGAATATTACATTTGAAACAAATATTAATTTAGAATTAGTCACCATTTTGAGAAATCTATTGATTATTTTGAGTGGTATCATTTTGACTCCAATTTTATACCTGCTGGTAATCTGCATTCCCAGAGTGACTTTTTTGCCAGCAATAAATTATATAGCAGATGCTACAGGAACCTATAGGTTATGTTTGCCCTCTCAAGTTGCATGTTTTTACACTCGTAAAATTTGAGTACATCAGGGCCTTACACTGAAAAAATCAACCAGTTAGTAGTTACTTTTAGTCTTAAGATACCTTGTGACTATGGCCCCTATTGGGTGGTGGACCCACCCTGATGGAGGGGTTCTTTACATTCAGTAATGAACCTACAAAGTTATATGCTCAGTGTGCCTGGAGTACAGCATTTATATTACATAATGATTGGCTGTTTTACTTGAGTCATTTACTGCTGTTGTGAAGTAATGTGAGCCAGACCTCATCTTTTATGATTCTTCCAGGAGAGCTGCTGGATGGCCAGCGTGGCTTGGTCCCTTCTAATTTTGTGGAGTTTGTCCAGGACAAAGAGAAACCATCGGTGGATGGAGCAGAGGATCAGGGTCAGCTGGAGCATGGTTGTTTAAGCCTGACGGCCGTAGACGGAGGCATTTCCCTGGACAGCCTAAGCATCGACTCTCTCGGGCCCTGCAGTAATGGGACTGGTACACTAGATGCTGAGGAGCTGGCTGATGACATGGTGCCTTACCCGAGAAAAATCAACTTAATCAAACAGCTGGCAAGGAGTGTAATCGTGGCTTGGGAGCAACCTCTAGTGTCCCTCGGTTGGGGCAACATCAACGGCTACAATGTTTTAGTGGACGGGGAGGTGCGCGCCACTGTGCCCTTTAGTGGCAGCACCAAACTCCTGGTGGAGAAGCTGGATCTGGCTGCCTGCACATACCGCGTGTCAGTGCAGAGCGTGACGGACCGAGGCCTGTCGGATGAGCTCCGCTGCACCATGCTGGTGGGACGGAACGTAACAGTGGCCCCGACAGGCTTGCGCTTGGACGACATCATGCGTGACTCAGCAGAGCTCTCCTGGCTCCCCAGCAACAGCAACTACTCCCACACAGTGTTTTTGGATGGAGTTGAGCATGCCGTGGTGAAGCCGTGCTGCTACAGACTGCGCTTCAGCAACCTGAAAGCCACCACCGTGTACAAGGTGAGGGTGGTGGCCAAACCACACCAGGTGCCCTGGCACATGCCACTGGAACAGCGAGAGAAAAAGGAGGCCGGGGTTGAGTTCTGCACACAGGCTGCAGGTCAGATGCAACTCCTCATTTATCTACAACTTTACTTATTTGCTATTTAATGTCTGACTCCAAAGATACAGAGCACAATAGAAATGAGCAACAGTTATAGTAGATCACTTCATAAGATCACTTCATAGCTTAGTAACCCAGTGACCACAAAAGTTTAGGGCCTGAGACCAAGCTTGTCCAATGAAACTTATATGATACATTTCAGTTTCATTCGTTTTTAAATGCAAATACATAATTTGCTTATTTTTTTAAACTGAACTTTTTAGGTCTTAAAGGCTAGACATCTTTATGGTCGACAGGAAGAGGTGGTGAAACTTCACTAGTTGAGAAAGAAAGAGACGGGAAATTATGAGTTAACTAGGAAGAAGAAAGATCTTTCTCCCAAATTTGATCATGGCAGACTACAAGCGATTTAAAATGGTCTGATAAAATTTTTGATCAGGATGTCCATCACCATTATATACCGGTAATCTTGATTCTTCATGGTCCAATGGTCGCATAGCCCTGACGCATTGTTTCCTTGAACCACCCTAATAAAGTGATTACTTACTTTTTAAAGACATGTCCATCTGTCAATTCCAAGCAAATCCTGAGATTACCGTATTTACTATGCTGTAAGACAGCATTCACAAAAGTACTTAAAAGACATGCAGTCTGTTAAATTTCATTTGCATAACACAAATCTGTTCATCAGAGAATCAGTGTTTACAGACAAGTGCATGTTCAGATAAATGGATGACGCATCACTATAAGACATTATGCGTGAATTAACTAATTAAGCAACACAGTGTATAAAAATATTGCATATATAGAATATTATTTAAGTGCATTAAAGACCTAGTCTTATGAATCAACCATTAACTTGAATTAATTAGCAGTTAATTAGCCGGTCTCTAAAGCTCTTCCCCATCAAGGAAACTGTAAAGCACTTGTAAATCGATCCATAAAGATCAATGGTTCCTTGTTGGCCAATAGTGCCCTGAACAGGAGAACACTATCCCAAACTGCACTGATCGAGCTGTTTTATCTGTCACCTGCAGGTCCTCCTCTCCCACCCAATGAGGTGCACGTCCAGTGTGGACAGGCTCCAGGGATTCTGCAGGTCCACTGGAAGCCTCCACTGTTGACATCTATGGGGACCTCCAATGGTGCCAATGTCCTTGGCTATGCAGTGTGCACCAAGGGTCAGAGGGTGAGTGCATGAAGCACCGCACAGTCATCATCAGCTGGGCTTATGTAATACATCAGAACTGCAAATCAACAATGTAAAGATCAGAAATGGTTTGTCATGATGTAGACCACCTGAAGATCTACTTTCCTGCAAAGTTTAAAGCTTTTATCCCAGCTTACCAAAACTCTGTTTGGTTTGATTAGAGTTAACTTGACTCTTGGCTCAGGGCTGGGAAATGCTGTTTAAGGTTATACTTGTGCCCTCTGTTGGAGAATATAAGTCATTACAACTACTCACTTAACAGCAGGGGGTTTCAACCCTAGTTCTGGGCATCCACTGCCAAGCACAGTAAAAAATGTTCTGTATTTTGAGTACACCTGAGCTACCACATGAGGTAAAGGCAAATAACTTCATCAGGTGAGTTGGAAGTAGGAAGGGAACATTATATTTGTGAATCTCTGGATTAGAATGATTAGGAGATTAGAAATGTGTTTCAAATGCAACCTGCCAACATGTATTTTCTAAATTGATTAGCTCACTGAATGTTTTTTACATTGACTTTTTCAATTAGAAGCAAGCGCACATTATGAAGCTGCATTTATACCTACCTCTTAACTAAGACCATCTCTTAGAGTAGACTCCAAGGCAATATGTTATTTTCTAAAAGAAAGTCCTAAAAATTCTGCCCAAATCCAGCTGGAAAAAACCCTCATTTGTGCTGGTGACGGTTTTATAGTATTACAGTTGACTGTTCATCAGTCTGAATAGAACCATGTGTAATTAACAGAATCAATACACATGTCTAAAAAAGAATTAAATCCTGACTCATAAAATTTATTACCATTTAAAAGATGATTTATTAGTGAAATCAAGCAATTTGTCATGTTGAAAACTGACAGGATACATCGGAAAACTGAGGCTCTACAAACATTTGGACTTATTACTGCTTTCAGATCGCTGAGGTGCTGTATCCACTGGCTGACTTTGCAACAGTGGATCTGAACTCTATCCAGTGTTTGGAGGCCCGCGAGGTTGTGGTCAGGACTTTATCTGCACAAGGCGAAAGCCAGGACTCACATGTCGCCGTCATTCCTAGCAACCTGCTCGTGCCTCCACCCCAAGCCCTCCTTCCACCTCATCACATGCAATCTACTCTACCCCACCAAGTGCCCCATCCCCTGCCTCCACGGCCAGCACTCCCACCTCCAATGCAGCCTCTTCCTCCTCATGCTGGCCCTGATACAAGTTCACGTCTTCGAATACTTCCCATTCTTCCAAACCAGCCAGTTGCTCATCTTCAGCCTCATCCTGTGCTCCATCCTACTCAGCCATCTCCTCCTCACCTCCAGCCTCTACCTGCACACCCCTTCCCCCAGCCTCAGCCTACCATCCCAGTACCTCAGCCCACAATCCCAATACCTCAACCTACCATTCCAATGCCTCAACCACACATTCCCCAGCTGCCACTTCCCCAACCACAGAGACCACCAAGTGCCAGAGAACTGGAAACCAAAGAGCAGGTACCGGGCACGCTTCACCCTGCTGGGGGTCCTGCACAGCCGTGGGAACCTGTATGTTCTCCGTCTGGCCTTCCCCCAGCTTTGCCACATGGACACACTCTTGCAGCACCACCATGCCCTAACCGTCGCTCACCTTCTCCTCAGAGAATCCTCCCCCAACCCAGAGGCACTCTAATCCCGGACACAATGGCCAAAGCCATCGCCCGTGAAGCTGCCCAAAGAGTGGCTGCGGAGAGCGGACGGGTGAGTTCTGAGTGATGCAGTAAAATTGTTTACTTAAGAATATTTGTAGTGGGGCCTCATAAGGATTCATGACACATTACAAAATCTTTTGGAATGCAGCAAGCATGGTTACTGAGGTCTCTGAAAGTATTTTACTATATATAGATGGAGAGGCGAAGTCAGGGCTTTCACTCTCAGAACTCAGATGAGGAAGATGATGAGGAAAGCTATCAGTCTCGCAGAAGAGGAGCATCTGTGGATGACTTCCTCAGGGGCTCAGAACTGGGCAGGCAGGTATGGGAGACTAATATCACATGATGTTCCTCTAGTAAGGCAAAAAGCAGTAGTTGCCAATTTTGTCAAACTGAATATTTAGTGTGTTTTGTGTAAATAATTAACAAGAACTATATTAGCTATTGATTATATCTTGTTGACTCTTTGCTAGGCTCTGTCTCTTTCCTAAATCTTCCAAAGCCTTCAAAGACAGCATATCAACTATGGAGGTATCAATGACAAGGATACACTCTTAGAATAGGAGAAGAGGGTTCCTTCAGGATTTTTTTGGATGATTAAAATGTCTAATTCTTTGAAGTGGTTCGACCCGCGACATTTTCTAGATGTGGAATTCAGAGGCACAAACCTTTTAGGGTGCTGCATGAAAGGGTGCTACATTTCTTTGGGTCAGAAGATATACCACTGAAACAATACATCCAACATTTCAGTTAGTAGACAGGAAGGTCTAAAGTATGTATTTCAAGGCTACATTCATACATCTCTTAGCAGCATCATAACTAAGTTTAAAGATTGTAATTTCCAGTAAACAAACGTCAGTAGTCTCATCACTGAGTGATCAATGTAAATGACTTGGAAATAAATGATTGGTGGAACCATACTGCATGGCAGGGAGGGATTATGTGCATAGATTTAGTGTGAGTGGTTCTTGTGATGCATTTCCAGTGTAAACTAGCAAGTAGTAATTAGGCTGGCACCATTCTCCATTTCACAGTAATTAGCAATATCTTTCTTTATTTTTTTTTGTTTAGACTAAACATATTATTAATTTATTTGTATCAACCATGGCATAGAATGACTTTGTTAGATAAACTTGCAAGTTTGCTGTCCATATCTAGTAGAGCCTGGAATTGTTGTGCTCCCATTGTTTAAACCATGTCATGCCCTCTCTGTAAAATTTTGAGATATTGGCTATGTGATTTACAAGTATGCAATGCACAAAATAATTTGTTGTACCATGCATAATTCCAGTTGCTAAAATTCAATTGGTCAATAATTGATGTTTAAAAGGGGTTTAACGAAGGGTCGATTTTATAGCTACAGTTGCTTCACCGGACATCACATAAGCATTTTATCATTTTTCCCCATCTTTCACTCTGTGAGCAGCTACTGAATTCTGCCTTAGTAGGGTAGCTGTGGTTTAGACGGAGACTTCTGTCAAAGCTGAATAACCAAATCTTGAGGTTAAGCTTCCCTGTTTTTGTGCTGTCCTCTGAATGGCCCTTTCATTACCACAGTCCCACTACAGTCACAGTGAAGAGTACCAGACAGAAAGCAGCCGAGGTTCAGACCTATCTGATATTATGGAGGAGGATGAGGAGGAGCTTTACTCTGAAATGCAACTGGAGGATGGACGACGACGCAACTCACACAGTGCTCTTAAGGTGGTACCTGATATGACTGAGACAATAAGAATGACCCAAACTGGGTTTCCATTCAAAGGTTTCACAATTTCAAAACAAATTTTCAAAATATTGGCAACAGAAAATGCAAATAAATCTGTTTCTATAATCGTCATGTGAAAATCTTGAAGGTGGTATAAACATGATTAGAGAGAAAACACTACAATAACCAATAAAAAGTACACAGCTGTTTTTTTTTTTTTACGTGTGTAAAGGAATACACCATTTATATATCACTCATATACACTATATAAACTCATATACACAGCACTCATATATCACTCATATATACTATATGGCCAAAAGTATGTGAACACCTAACATTCATAGCAAGATGTGCTTTTTGAACATTCCATCCAGATTTAGTCCCCATTTTCTGTTGTAATAACCGCCATTCTTCTGGGAATGGTTTCCACTAGATTTTGGAATGTGGCTATGGGCATTTGCTCATTTAGCCACAAAAGCATTCGCGTGGTGTTGGATGAGGAGGCTTGGCATATAGTCAGTATTCCAGTTCATCCCAAAAGTGATCAGTGAGGTTGAGGTCAGGGCTCTGTGCAGGCCACTAATTTTCCTCCACACCAACCTTGGCAAAACTTTTAATGCCATTATGGACTTCACTTTGTGCGCTGTGGCATTGTCATGCTGGAACAGGCTTAGGCTAGGCCTCATAGTTCCTTGATGGGAAATCCTAATGATTAGAGTATACAAAGGCATTCTAGACAATTATGAGCTTCCAACTTTTTTGGGCAACAATTTGGGGTACGCCCACATGGTGGTGTAATAGTCCACAAAACTTTGGCCATTGTTTCACTTTTTTTGCATTTGATCTTGATTGATAGACCAACTTTCCGATCTCAGCCAATTGTAAAAACATTTTTTTCTGAAACATTTCAGTGTTTTCCCCAATTTTGGGCTTTGGAAATCCCCATACACTTGGGACAACCAAGAGGTCTGAAAATCTCCAAATACATGCTGTGCTTTTTTCTTGAATTTAAAATGGATAATTTGTTTGTTGTAAATCTGACTACTCACTTTTGCAGCATCTACAGTCTCTACAGCATGATTTCTCACTCCTGATAATGGAAGTGGGATATTGATTCTTTATGTGTATTGCCTCCCATAAATTTATCGGACAGTCCTGCTACAGCTTCCTAGTAGTTCTTACTTGCAAATGCTAAACTACAAATAAGTGTTTGTTTGTGGTGAGGATTCTCCATTAATTCCAATACTGTAAAATTCCACCGATGTTCTGTATTTGAGAGGTGTAGTAATGCGCCGTAGTATACTAAGTAGCATCATTTACATCTGTTGTCTCTTCTGCTATAAGGTTGGAGGGAACATTTCGTCTTCAGGAAGGTTGGATCGTGACTCAAATCGGAGGGCAGCTCATGGAGGTCCTCAGCCCCAGCGCAGACCCCTCATGGTCCCCTCTATTGGTTAGTGAACCCCAGGTTTGACACGACTCAGTTCAGCCCTGCTGAACATTTTGTCTTCAGCTAATTCCAACCCTTGCTTAAGTTCATAGGTCAAACATTTTAGATTATAAATTTCTTTCTGAAAGGGCACTTGGAAGACATAAAAACCTCGAGTTATTAAAGCTTCTCTTAGGGATGTTGACAGCACTGGTGTAGTCCTCCTTGCCTCATTTGCTTAACTGGGGGGACTTAATTGGCAAGGCCGTGCAAGGCAGTGTGGTCTTTTCATGGTAACAGCTCTTTGATTGGTGTTTCCCTCAGAGATAACCACTGAGAGTAACAGTGAGGGACACCGTTCTCCGGTCATGGAGGATGTTAACTATGGCCGTGTAGCGCGGCACAGGACATGGTGTTCACGGAGGCATGGTGGCCACAGGCCTCCTTATGGTATGTGTTGCAGCTCCGTGTTCTACTAGAGCACAGTGAGACAGAAGAGCAAGAAAGTGCCATGAGCAAGTTTCTGAAACGCATGAGGTTGAAACACTGGACTGCCAAGACAGAGGCTTGCATTAAGACTTAAGAGATAAGATGGTTGCCCTTGATAATAAATTGTTCGCTTCCTGCTCAAAGAATGTTCTTCCCTGTTCCACCAACCTGCCATGAGATGCCTGCTAAACCCTTCCCATTCCTTCTCAACTTCAGGCTTTTATGTTGGCTGTGCATGATATTAGGGAACAAATAAAGGGTAGTGCCTTACACCAAATTGTAACACAAGGTAATCCAACAAAGGTATGTGTCACAGATGATAGAAAATTATATTCCATGTTGCATTGCATCAGCTTTCTGGAATGCACATTGGGCACATTTGCCAGTTCCTCTTTGGCATGGCCCAGTAAGTTGTGTAAGATGTATGGTCTACATCTTAACATGTAACGTAACCCAGGACTAATCAGAACCAAGACTAGTTTTCTTCAGGTCCTGTTTACTGCATGTTTAAATTTTTTTTTTTCTTTATATCCATGTTTGCATTTATTGGACTCCCAGTGAAACATATTTGGCTTGCAGCTTGTGTGATATGTTGCCATCTGAGTGTATTCTACCAATTCATTGCATCACCACGTTTGTCTCTTAGCCCACTCAAAGATTTAATGATAAGTAATGGATTGCAAATGAAGAAGATTTTACATTGTAACTCTCAATCCATTGGTCATTGGTCATTGAACAAATATAAATGACTTGAAATGACCTCATGTTTAAAAGTTAGTTAAATGGCCGATTGTATGAATGCATGTGAGATTTGGATTTGCTGAAGATGTAGATTTATAGGCAAACTGACCTAACACACACACAAAAAAAGGAAATAACCAAACATGACCTTATCAACATTTTTCAGTCTTCTATCCATTATTTCCCAGGAGGTTACAGGGACAGAGGACGGCGTTCTCCTACATATTATGACGAGTCTGAGCCTGAAGATCCCTTCCGTATCTTTGTAGCTTTGTTCGATTATGACCCTCTCTCCATGTCCCCGAACCCAGATGCTGCTGATGAAGAGCTTCCTTTTAAGGAAGGACAGATTATCAAGGTGAGACATCAAAGTAGAGCACAACAACTTGATGATAGTCAATCTTCATCTTTAGCCATTGTAATTAAAATCGGCCTTGCTGTTCTTTTGCAACTTCTCAGGTGTATGGGGACAAAGACAATGATGGGTTTTATCGGGGAGAGATCCGTGGCCGGTCTGGCCTCATTCCATGCAACATGGTGTCAGAGATACAAGCTGAGGATGATGAGACAATGGATCAGCTCATGAAGCAGGGCTTTCTACCCCTCAACACCCCAGTGAATAGAATAGGTACTGCATCTTCAAACATCAGCTGTCTCACTTTTTCTTTTGCAGAAATGTCTATTAATTCATACATTTTTAATAAATGCATTATCCTAGTCAAGATGGTGGTGGATCCAAAGTCTATCCTGGAAACACTGGGTGTAAGGTGGGAATACACCCAGTCCACCACAGGCCACCATGCACACACATTCAGGCATTGATTCACACCTACTGGAAATTTCGAGTAATACGCATTTATTGGCATGTTTTTGAAAGGTGGGAAAGTGTGAGACAATCCAGAGGAAAGCCCACACCAAGATAGGAAACTTAGTAACAGCCGCCAACAGTGCACTCAAAAAACAGTAAACCAGGCTCGGGATTTAACCAGGGATCCTGTAAAGTGGGTCCTGTGAAGCAGCAACTACTCACTGTACCACAACACCAAACACAACAAATGCCCAGACATTTCTAAGTGGCTTTTCATGTATCTGTAGCAAACATTTCATGAATCACATTACATTCACAAAACACTTCCTTTGTAAATCACTGGCCACTGTAGGATCATGCCAATAAAAGACAAGCTCTTTTAGCTGTCCATGTGAATTGCATGAGTTGCATGCATGAGTTGTAGGCTAGACTTTTACCCCAGTGAGGCAGATGGTTTCTTTCTTGTTGGTTAAAATTAATTATGCTACACCAACGTTGAATTCCTGATCCTGATTGATTAAAGAATGGTCACATCTGGTTGCTAGGCAAATCAAATAGTGGTTTACCACAAGGTGCATTTTTCATCTTATTAACATCAGAAGAGAACAAAAGGCTGGTGAGGGAACAACGTTATAGCTGCTATAATGTAAACTATAACAGGAACTAATTTGTTGAGCGGATGTTCCAGAATAGTATAAAGAGATAAAAAGTATGATGTGTCATTCTTTAATAAATAAAAAAAATTACAATTTGCAAATGCTGTGGTATTAGAGGGAAAAAAAACTTTTGCTTTTAGAGGTAAATAATCAACTTTGTAGTGGTAAAATCACCATACCCTGTTACTTACTTAAATTAAACATATACCTCCGTCCCACTGAATGTTTCACACATTTCAAACCATTGTATTTCTCTCCCACTTGTTCTGAGGTCTTTTTTTAGGCTATAAAAAAGCGTTTGGTTTGAAGGTCACTATGGGTGTGACTCATGACAAGACCCACACCACTTCAAAGAATTTGATTGGCTGTCTCCTGGCAAACTTTTTTTTTATTGTATGAAGTTGTGAAATTCTCTGAAACTTTTCTGCTCATCATGTGCTTCATGCCGATTTTGCTCCCACTTTGCTCTCTGCAGGATGTGCACTTGTCTTTTAGGGCAAATTGACGCAAAGTGCCTCACAGTTCCAGTGTCAAGAGTTCAATCCTTACTGTCTGTGTTTCGCATGTCCTCCTTTGTTCCTTTACCTCTGCTAGTTTTACTTTCACCTTCCCATAGCAGATCAACTGACAAGACTAACTGGTATAAGCATTGTGCACGCCCCATTTCTGCCCAGTTTTTCCTGTTCTAACCCACCATGACCTTAATTTAATATACGCATCGAGCTTCAAATACTATAAGACTTTCACCAATAAGGGATACTTTCATCTCTTCTTTTCTACAGAGCACAGTCGAAAAGGTGGCAGGCACCCAGTGGCTACTAGAAGAATGGTTGCTCTTTATGACTATGACCCCAGGGAGAGTTCACCAAATGCAGATGTTGAGGTTGACATGCGCACACACATAGGCACACACACAGACTTTGTCTTGCTATACTTGTGAGGACTTTCCATTGACAATTATTAATGCAGCTAATTTTTGCTATGCCTAACCCTATCCCTAACCTTAACCTCAGTAATGAAAAAGCAACCTTTTTGGCTTTTATTATTATTTTTTTTAATTTTTGTTAAAAATGACAACAAAAAACCCACTTAACCTATCGGGACCAGCAAAATGTCTCCACAAGGTAACAAATATCAGATATTCCTATCCTTGTGGGGACATTTGACACACACACACACACACACACACATGCACATATGCACACACACACATCAAATGCATTTGCTAACTCACTTGATGCTCTCTCATACAGGCCGAGCTGACGTTCTGTGCTGGTGACATCATCGCTGTATTTGGGGAAATAGATGAAGATGGTTTCTACTATGTAAGTGATTGATTCTTAGAAAGGAAGAAACCTTCTAGTGTCTTCAAGGGTTCTTGGGAGGGTTAAGTTTTCTTAATTTAAAGGGGACTTATTAAACCCATGTTCCACAATTTAACAGTTCCCTGCTGTCTTAGTGAAATGTCTGACATTCTTTGGTCAAAATGCCACTTGGATCAAATACTATACCTGTGTAAAACAGCTCTTTCCAAATGCTCAGTTTCAGTGACTGCTGCTTTATAATGACAACGAGTCACTGCTCACTCTGCTGCAGGGTGTGCCTGTAGGCATATTACATAGATGCCACAGTGACTGATGGGAGTGAGGTCTTAACTTAGACCTACATGTCCACCATTTTGGATGCATGAAGCCTGGCTGTTTTTTTCTGGATAAAAAGCACTATAACGTTTACATTTCTCAACTGATTTTATATTCAAGGGTTTATGTGGAGTGTGAAAAAGTTTTGTCTCCAGTTACTTTGAATCTCGATAGTTATAGCTATATACAGGGGTTGGACAATGAAACTGAAACACCTGTCATTTTAGTGTGGGAGGTTTCATGGCTAAATTGGACCAG
>JAOVVH010000026.1:17730212-17741382 GCA_028566435.1 Scorpiodoras heckelii | reverse complement strand
TTTATTCATCATTTATTAGTCATACCTGCCACTCTACCTACTTATTCATCATCATCATCATCATCATCATCATCATCTGACTTGACTTGATGCCATCAGAGCACCTCTGTTTTCATCTTTATCCTATTATCCTCATCCTCACTCACACTTTCCTGTGTAAACGGTTGCCCATTATCTCCCTCACTATCATCCACGGGAAGTGCTTCTGCTTTATACTTCTTCGAAGTTCAGTAAAATAAAGAGGTCTTATACTTAATAGAATAATGTATAATATAGAATAATGTATTAAAATTCTAACATAATATATGAGAAAATGAATATATAAAAATAAAACAAATGTTTCATTAATAGCTATGATGCATAAAATATTCTGACTATGTTGCTTGCAAATGCAATATTTATGTAGCTACTTAAGAGCTTTGTTATGGCCTATACTACGGTGCGATTCCAATAAGTTGTTGCCTCTGGGCAACATGCACATTTTCATGCCCTTTTCTAACACAAATTTATATATTTCTGATATAAGCATTATATAAAAAAGATTATTATTCAAAATACATCTTCAGTGACCAATAAATATGGATCACATTTTGATCTTGGATGAAAAATGACTGAAACATTTATTAAAGATTTGTTTTTACTCGAGAACATATGATGTATAGCACATGTGCACTCCTGCTGAAAGAAGAAACAGACACATTTTACCATAAACCAAAATTGTTCAAACCACAATACCATAGAGGGACAAAACACAATATAAAATTAGCAAAATGAAATAAAATAGCTTACAATAGGTTACATTGGGGCAGCTGTGGGCTTGTGGTTAAGGAACCAGCCTTGTGATCGGAAGGTCACCGGTTCGATCCTCGCAACTGGCAAGACACGACTGAAGTGCTGTTGAGCAAGGCACCTAACCTCCAACTGCTCTCCGGGTGCTCTGGATGAGGCTGCCCACCGCCCCGGGCTAGTGTGTGCTAGTGTCACCAATGTGTGTATATGTGTGTTTCACTGCACGGAAGGGTTAAATGCGGAGGACAAATTCCTCTGTGTGCAAGCACAGTAGGCCAGTACTTCACTTCACTTCACATGACATCCTCACATTACAATTTCTTGACATCGATTTAGTATCTTGTGGCTTCAGGTGTGTGCATGGGAAACTGTCACAGCATGATATAAAAATAATGAAAAATAATAGGATATGCTGACTCAAGGGCTTTTTGATTTTATAAATTGCTGAATAATGAGAGTAGAAGCCATGTTGTTAAATCATACCAAAGTCGCAGTAATTACAAACCATTTCCAGAAACATTGGGACACTTTCTAAGTATGTAATAAACATTAAAAACTGTAATTTATTAAGTCTCTTGGACTTTTCTTTTTAATGAAAAAGTACAAGGAAAATATTTTCAGTGGTTTTTTTTTACTGACAAACCTAATTGTATTTTGTAAATATAAAAAACAATAGAATGTGATGCCTGCAACACACTCAAAAAAGTTGGGACAGAGGCAAAATAAGACTAAAAAGGTTATACAAGAAACACTGTTCAGGAAGCTTCTGAAGTTAGCAGTTTAACTGCTAATTAACTGGTGGGGTCATCAAGATTCTCAAAAAGGCTTAGTCTTTGCAAGGAAGGATGGGTTCACCAATTTGTGACAAACTTCACAAGAGATCTTTCAGCTACAGTTCATAATATCAAGAAAAGATTCAGGGAGTCAGGGGAAATCTCAGTGCATAAAGGTAAGCTTCTTGGACTTAAAACTCAGGTCCATGGAGGAGACCAACAAATTTAACTTAACTCTACTAATTCTGCCAAGAAGAATGGTCAAATATCCAAGAAGAATTCCGCCAGAAGCTTGTTGTTGGCTACCAAAAGTGACTGGTAAAGGTGCAATTTGCCAAGTGACATTTAATCAAATATTAGATGTGCTAATTTGAGCCCATGTTTTACCCGAGCACTTTCTCTATGTTAGATTTAATGATGCATTTGGACGCTGTAGTGATGATGCAGTCACTTTTACTGTTGTCATGGGACGACGACAACAACAACAACAAAAACGTCCTTAGACTTTTCTTCTTGTTCCAACAATGTCCCAGCAAGATGAAGGTGGGGCGACATCACAGTCTGGCTTTAAATGATCTTCTCATCCTGAGGGGACTAAGGTGATATACATCCACAACACGCTCGGAGAGGCACATCCATTCATCACCTATCGCAGAACACCTAGAGCGAGTCCAGCATCAGCCGACCTACTCCATACATCACTGTCACAAGGTTTTGACTGAGCAACACAGAACTTGCTTCTTCACTCAAGCCTTACATTGGTCAGACTGAAAACCAAACAGTCCGTTACTTACTTAATACACACATTATAGCTATTAGATCACAAAAGAGCGCCTGTCGGGGTTACAGAGCTACTGCATTAGATGATGATGATGTGAATGAAATGTCAAGCAGTGGACCAAATTACTAACTGAAGTCATTTGTCTTTAAATGGTGACAAACTGTGTCATATGTACTTCATTTCCACATGTTATCGATAATACAACTTTGGACTGATTAATATACATTTCCCGACAATACTTTGGGAAACATGCCACCAATATAATAAGTAAATAATAAACCACTGTGTGTGATCCAGTAGGCTTGGCTGGTGTAAACAAATATATTCTCCTCTGCCCAGAAGAAATTTGGTGTCAGAACACTTAAATGTACATTTTTATGTCTGATTTTATAAAGTGCTGACACTGGAGAATCTTTCTATAAATACATCATTTATGCATTTTTATATATGGATGAACATTTATACATTTTTATTCTACTTTAGTAGAACAAGTGCACAACATCATATTTTATTCCTCAGATATTAACCCCCACTGGAAAAGAAAGAATTTGCTCTTTGTTATATAAATTAATGTATTTCATTATGGTAAAACAGTGAAAAAAACTCTGTGATTACCAACTTATTATGACTGCCACAGCAAGCACTGGCAGTCATATAGTTTTTGTCAAAGTTTTTTTTTATTCTGTTGTTTTTCCCCCAACAGTTTTTGGTTGATGATATTATACTTAAACTTCACTAATCCAAATGACACATCGTATTGTTGTACTCCACATGTCTGATAAAGAATATACCATTTGTGCCCCTAGTTGTGTGTTGCCCTGAAATTTTGCCCTGAAAGGGAGTAGGCTAAAAGCACTTTCTGGGCAGATTGAAAAATGATTTTGTTCTGCTATGTGCTACATCTAGTTTGTTTTTTATTTTCATTTAAGCAACATACTGGTTCTTACCAAATATCTTTATCTTTCTTCTAATCTGCTTTTTTGTTTGTCCTTAAGCACTGTAAATTGAAGATTCTGAAAAGAAAAGAATACAAACATTCTTCACTGATATTCCCTTGTTCATTTATATGCTGGATCAGTGCCATGCAGTATTATTATCAATACCAAATTTGAAAATCACTAAGAACTGTATCTTACATCTCTAGCCTGGATTACTGCTGAGATCTGGAGCTTTTCCCAGATGTGCGTAATGCAAAGCCAATGAGTTGCACATTGCACAATCACAGCTTTAATGACTGGCGCCAGCCAAATCCTAAATAAACTGCATTAATTAATTCCCTGAATTCCAGCATGCGCAATGATTTGTCTCCAAAAGAAGTCTTGCATGTTAAAAATAAAACTTTCAAATCAGCTCAGTTAATGCCATGTTCTTGCAGCTTCTTTTCTTCTTAATTCTGATCACCATCTTTTTGATGAAACACCATCTTTTTGACTCAAAGCATGTTTTCAGATGAGCAATAGTTTTTAACCATAGGTGTGTCTAGCTGTGTAAATTTCATTTATATATAATCTTTTCATAAGCATTGTGAAAGTCCACACTGAAAATCTCGATGATTTTAAACACTGGAGCTCACAGGAGACACTTAATGACCAGTGCATGTCCTTATCAAACCACAGGACATTAAGCCATGCTTTGTCATGCACAAATCTGACAGCAGTGATGTCAAATAGGGCCAGAGAGACAAGGGGACAGGCCTTCTTATGTCTTCTAACTGACATATGATTGATGATGCCTGCTTTTGCTTGTTCGCTTTCTCCTCATTCTCAGTGACCTTGATCTCTACTAAATCTGTGATGAGTCATATTTTAAGGGTCCATTCCTTCCCAACATGAGTATTATACATTACTGATAATAGGAAGAATGACTGATATAGGATGCTAGATTTACTAACCAGCCATTCATGTGATTTGTTAGTGATTCTTTCTCTTTTAATGACTCCTTTGAGTGAATTAGATCAAAGAGCTTTCCTGCATTTACACACCAATATGTACACTAACATGGTCTCCTTTAGGAGTTGACTGGTAATGCTTATTTCTTAAAATGTCTTACAATATGTGTGTGGGGTGAAATACATTACTTATTTTCATTTTTGTTTGTTAGGGAATGTAAACGTTTACTATTATATTGAGATTGAAAATAAAAATCTGTCCCTATAATGATTTATTTGGTGAATCACAAACAAGCTTAGTCCTGAATCATATGAAATATAATAGAAATATAATAATATAATATTTATTATATCATATAAATAATATCTTATATTTATATAATATAATATTATTATAAATATAATAATATAATATAAATAATAAATATTTAGCAAATACAATAACAGTTGCATTTAGGCAGGAAGTTTTGGCTCTTTATAACCACAGTCTGTAGGGGGCACACTTGCCTTACTTCATTACAGTATTAGAGCAAGATTTTGTGTCTGCTGTGCTTGAGGCAGGTTTTACTTTTTTTCCATCACATATTTTTGATCAGAAAGCCCGTTGAAAAATTTTTTTTATGGTCCCTGTTTGTGATAACTAAAAACAACAATACAAAGGTCCTGAATTTTGTTTTTAATCAAAATAGGTTTGGGGAGGAGATATTATAGCTGTTAGAAATGAACATTTGTGCAATTTTATTTGTTTGTTATATAAAATATAATGAAAACTGCCCCACTTCCGATGATGTTGCCCTCCATTTCTGTTGCTGTTAATTACACAACATTAATGATTGTTATACCTCTTTGATTGTCACAAACTTTGCACTGCAATGATAAAAATATTTCCACAAATAACATTTGAGGTTAATTTTCACTTATTAAATTTATTATTAATTGATTTCTCTGGTAAACATGTAGACCTACACAGAGTAGCAAGCTAGTGTGCAAGAAAAGGTTTATGTGTTGCTTGGTAATAGTCTAGTCCCAGTCCAGATGTGAAAGTGTTTGGCTTTTTACTGTTTATTAATAAATGGCGTTTGTAGAACTGTTGCATAAAACCAGTATCACATGAGAGGGAGCTGGACCATTATTATTATTATTATTATTATTATTATTATTATTATTATTATTATTATTATTATTATTATTATTGCAGCTGTTGTTGTTGCTGTATTAAAGTACTTTTATTTTCTATTATCTCCACATCATGTGACTTTACAGAGGCATTCAGCCTACAGGGATAATCCTGAAATGGGACATTTGGCTCCACAGGACTGAGAGTGCAGAGTGGTGAACTGTCCTCTATCTGCACAATGGCCTTATTGGGTTTTAGGAGCCAGTGAGTTCATGGTGACTGTGTTTAACTGATGAAAATTTGGAGTTTGTAGTGGTGTAGAGTTTTTACCTGTGACGATGCTGCAAATCACCATGGCCATGTGTCTTGCTACAATAATAAACGGTAAGAATTTCACATTTTACAAATTGATATTAAGTTGATGGTACCATTATTATTAGCTTCTTATTAGGTTTCTTTTAATTTGAAATGTCTTACACAGCTTGCTCTATACATCAATACTCCTACTCCTACTCCTACTGCTTCTACTACTACTACTATTGCTACTACTACTACTACTAATAATAATATACCCTGAGGCATTTTAAAAGCAAAGCATAAAAATCATGCACATCTAATTATCTGTATTTAGCAACCTCAGACACAGATAATTTCTTTCATTTGTTCCCATGAAATTCAGTGGGATCTTATGGTATGATAGGGATTGAACAGTCAGACCTTCATACTATGTAAAAAATGTACAAATGTAAATTAACTTGTGTTTGGCTTGTTTTTTACATTAAACATGGAGGTCCAGCACCAAAATCTCCTTAACAATAACAGAAAGAAAACTGAAGCCCCTAGTGTGACAAAGTGTGACAAAGTCTCCAGAAGAGCTGTGGCAGATTCTCAAAGATTCTCAAAGATACTCAGCAAAACTTACCAGCTAGTTACTGTACAGTACAATGCAAAAGTCTTAGGCACGTGCCTAAGTCTTAAGACTTGCTGTAAAGCAAAGAAGCCTTCAAAAATAATGAAGATTTTTCTAAAAGAAAACACTATAAAGTGCAGTAAACAGTAATAAACTAAATGAAGTGGATATTTGGTGTGACCTTTTCTTAAACAGTGTTCCCAGATACAGTGTGTGCAGTTTTATAAGGAAATTAGCTTGTAGGTTTTACTGAATGTCTTTGGAGAACCTGCCACAGCTCTTCTGGAGACTTTGACTGTCACACTTACTTCCGTATTTTGCATGCAAAACCCAGCAGCCTTCATTATGTTTTTTTGTCTGAAAAGTGGTCTGTTATGTAATGAGCTGTTTTTGTTACTGAATTACAAACATTTTTGTGTAACATTTAATTTTTTTGTTGGAAAAGTAATATTTGGAAATATACAATCTTTTGTACTGGCTCAATAATGCAGATCTAAAAAAAAAAAACATCAGTAACAAAAGTTGTACCTATAACAATAGGATGTCTAAGACTTTTAATTAACTAATGTTAATTAAAATCCTTTTCAGAAATGTTTAAAAGTATTACTTAAAAACCTCCCCAATACACCTTAATAATAATTATGTAACATTGTTTTCAAAGCATGTTCACAAATGTTACATATAAAATGTAAAAGTGCTTAGATCTGTTACATAAAAATTATGTTTATAAATGTTATGTAAAAACTTTCTCAAACCATGCCTATGAACATTACATAAAACCTCAAAACAATAAAGTAAAATTGTTGTCAAAGCAAATGAATAAATGTTATTTAAAAACTTTAAATTAATTATAAATATGTCAAAATGTTTTGAATTTTTGCATTAAAACAAAAAAACTAAAACAATTAACATAAAAAGCTTCAGAAAAAAGGCATAAAATATTATGCAATTAAAAACCTCCTTGTAAACACATTCATAAACATTATGTAAAAATCTACTGACAAAAGAGGATTTTAAAAAAAAGGTTTACAACTTTTCATAAAAGCCTACACATACACATATTTTTAAACAATACGTTAAAAAAAATACCAAAAATGTTCTAAATGTTCTAAATGTTTAAAATGTTTGTAAACATTAAAATATTTTAAGAGCACTCAGAGAACTTACTAGTCAAGTCAAGTCATCATCTTTATTTTTATAGCACATATTTAAACCAAACATGATGACAAGACAAAGACATACAGTACCCTAGACATGTAATCTTTAAAAGGACTCAAATGCCTGAGAAAATAAATAGGTTTTTTAATTTGACTTAAAATGTTCTATTGTAGGGGATTCTTTTATGTAAGTTGGTAAACTGTTCTAAAGTCTTGGGGCGGCTACAGAAAAGACCCGATCACCTTTGGATCTCATCCGTGAGCGTGGAATGGCGAGGAGCAACTGGTTGCAAGATCTGTTTGATCGTGAGGTGGAATGGTGGCGGAGCAAGCCGGAGATGTAGCGTAGTGCTAGTCCATTCAAGGCCTTAAAAACAAATACCGTAATAAAACTTTGAACTCAATTCTGTATTTTACTGGTAGCCAGTGTAGTGATGAGAGTACTGGAGTAATACTCTCCCGTTTCTTCATACCAGTTAGAAACCTTGCAGCTGCATTTGAACCAGCTGTAGATGTGACAAACTGGACTGCCAGATTCCCAGGTACATAGAGTAACAATAATCAATATGAAAAGTGACAAATGCATGAACTATTGTTTCCAAAGCGTTAAAAGACAAAATGCTTTAGTTTTGGCTATACTTCTCAGTTGGTAAAAACTACTTTTCACAACGCTGTTTATTTGTTTCTCAAACGTGAGAGTAGAGTTTCCTAGTTTAAACACTATAGGAAACAAATTTTCCTACAATCATAAAATTCAGAAAACATTCCAGTAGCCTGAAATTGTTAGCATAGAATATTTCAGAAGCTAAAAATGACTACCTAATGAAACACTGTAACCTGGACAGAGTTCTCAGGAATTGTTTTGTAAGGATGACATCGCACTGCTGTGGCCTCTAACGGCTCTGTCTCTTCCACTTGATTTTTTTAGGAACTCTTTCTGAAAGTATAGTGATGCAGTGCATCATGTGCTCTATATAAGAGTATATTTATGTGTTTTGGCATTATGCTGTAGGTATTATCCTACATGAGTATAAATAATTGTGATTCTTACTCATGGCATTGTAACTCATCACAAACATAAAATTAGCCATTCATCATGATGATAATTAGATGCAGCTGGAGCCTCAACTGTTGGCCTAATATACTCAGACAACCTTGTATGCACTAGTTAGTGCACTTCTACCCTGCAGCTGTAGCCATTAACCTACTTTAAGCCTACATGGGATTTCCAGCTCCAGCTTAGAGACAGGATTTATTTGTTAACCTCATAGCATTAAAATCGACATGAAGCCAGTAGGAAGGTTCATCAAATAGATTAGCAGCATGTCATTGAGGTACATGGCTGTGTTGGTTTAGAGATAACCTGAATAATAGAGTAGAATTTCAAGTTGTCTGTCCAGCACTGATAAAGTCTTGGCAGCAATTTTCTGTCCAAAGGGACATCTTGGTTTTTTGCCATAACCCTAAATTCAATATGTATGCTAGATAACATCAGATTAATAGGGAGCCTGTGACATACTAGGAAAATGTATTAAAATGTGTCCTTTGTAAATCAGTGCACAGTTGATCATCTGAATCTGTATGTGATGCTGATAATAACTTTTTTGCGTTTGGAGTTTTCTGAGAAGTGATGACAATAAGACACAAAACAGTTTGTTATACATATACCGGGCTGGTTTGTATAACACAAGGGAGCATCCTTTTGAAAAAAAAAAAGAGAAAAATAACTTCAAAGACGTGAAAGTATCAAGACAGCCTGATCTGATCAAGAAGGGATTTGGCATGTTGCTTGCCTTGAGGCACTGAACACCTGATGAGAGCGTGTATGACTACTTCTCCTGCTGTTCTCTGATTGGTCTGCATGAACAAATCCTCTTTCACAGTTCCAGAGTGATGCTGTGGGGAGAGTCTGGTGTTTGTGTTATCAGGGAATGAAATTTTTACCCTGTGCTCAAATTAACTTTTTACAGTTAAGAGGATTGAATAACACATCATAGAAAAGCTGTGAAAAATGTGGCACTGAGGCCATACTGTCATCAATGGCACTGACAGCAGAGAAGCCACACTTCCTTTACTGCGACTGCGAGGATCAGAAGTCATGTGTCTTTCACTAGACTGACAGTCACAGAAACTGAACTTTTTTTCTGGCACTGGTATGTAACAAACCGCACCTCTTTCATTAAAACTCACCTCCTACCTCCATTTCTGAAAGTGAAAGCACAAAGGCTAGGCCTCCTTTACTTGGACTAACAAGCACAGAAGACATGCCTCCTTCCTGGACTGACAAGCAAATGTTCACTGGACTTTACTGTAAATATTACATAAAATATAACAGGTTCTCATGCTTGGATTGCTGTGAATTAAGAAGATTTCAGTGGCATTCATATAAAACACTTGCTTATGCTAATGGTGAACACAAATCACTTGTATACTCCCACACAATCCTCTTGACATTTTTCTAGCAGCCATGCTTATTTAATGTACATAGTTCCAGTTTCCCAATTTCTCTAGTCTTATTTTCCACATTGTGTGTATAACATTATGGGACCACTTGGTATAAATGGGCTAGCAGAGCTAACAGGCACCAACAATCTTAAAGAAAACATACAGAATGGTATGAAGTAGAGGGTGGGGCTGATTTCTTTCTGTATATTCACAGGTTGTAGATTCACAAAATCTATTGCTGGAAGTCATATGAAGTGATATTTCTTGGTGGCACACTCTTTAGATTTTATCTGTATTGGGGCAAATGTATTTAAGTCTGTTTAACCTTCCTATACATAACACGTATTCAGAAGTGATTCAGGGGGCACACATGCAGTACAAGCACAGGCCCGAATTGGCCATTGGGAGAGTTGGGGGTAATCCCGGTGACCTGGGCAGTTTTGTAACTGATTTTAGTCTATTTTTTTGCCTATAATGTCACCCAATTGCTGACATGTTCTGTACCTAAGAGAACCTGCTAGTCTTGCAAAGCTACTGGTTGTCATTAGTCTCTTCTCTGTTTGGCTCCTGTAAACAAAAGCAATGTGAAACCGAAATAACAGAAAGCAAAATTAACAAATACACATATAGCCAAAGTTATCTAATTACTAAGTGCATATTAACCAAATATGCATATCTAGCAAGTTAAACCCCAATTGGTTTAACTGGTTGGACAATATTAGGCTATAAATTTGAAAATTTTTGTTACAATTAATTCTGAATGTGAGTGAGCATTTTCAAGATTGTCACTAAGAAACTGCACTATAAAACTAAGCCTTTCATAACAGCTATAACTTAACGTAAGCTGAAAGCAGTAGCTATTGTTTATCAACTAGTATTTTTCATTGACTAGCATCAAAAGTCTCTGAGACTAGTAGCCATAATACAAAGTGAGCCTATACTTCATGGTTAGCAAAAAATAGGGTGTGAAATTACTGGTACAGGGCAGAGAGAAAAGCTATCCACTTGTCACAAGAAGCGATTTCAATATTAAGATCATGCATTAAAGATTTGGCATGGTTTTATTTTGCATTGTATGTATATGTCTCATTTTCCCCTTTGTTCCTATTATTGTTTAGATATAAGGAGAGAGCTGAAATGAATTTAAAGGGGTAGAATAGTAGTGCGGGCGGCATGGTGGTGTAGTGGTTAGCACTGTCGCCTCACAGCAAGAAGGTCCCGGGTTCGATCCCCGGGTTCGATCCCCGGGTGGAGCGGTCTGGGTCCTTTCTGTGTGGAGTCTGCATGTTCTCCCCGTGTCTGCGTGGGTT
>JAOVVH010000026.1:17695018-17705954 GCA_028566435.1 Scorpiodoras heckelii | reverse complement strand
GGTCCAATTTAGCCATGAAACCTCCCACACTAAAATGACAGGTGTTTCAGTTTCATTGTCTAACCCCTGTATGTCACCATGTGTCATAGTTCCTGCTGTATATATGTTCATGCATTGTCTCTTTTCCCTGCCTCAGCGCTGCCCTCGATTCATCACCACTCTCATCCGTTCTTGCACATGCCCAGACCCCGCCTTCTCATCAGCATTCTCATCTGTTCCTCATCGTGTTCCTCATAGTATATAAGCTGGCTCCTCTGCTCAGTTCTCCACCAGATCATTTAGTGCCTTTGCCTGTACCAACCTGCCAGTTTTGCTTCTCTGTATGTCTATTGGTTCTCTGATTATTTGCCTGTTTACCAGTTAAGATTTTGCCCTGCCTTTCTGAGCCTGTTTTTGCTGATCCATGTCCTGTGTATTGGACTGCTCCTTTTAGTATTGTCTGCCTGAAAATCTTTAGTAAAGGGCCTTACTGTTTACATCTGCCTCCCGTCCTGCTGTTGGGTCCTCTCCTTTGTCTAATCCTTACAAAATGAAGAAAAGGGCTGAAATTTAATTGTATTGAATTCGTTCACTTCCTCTGTCTAAGCTGGGACAGTGAGGAGTATATTGAGAAGAAGGACCAAGTCTGCATGGCACAGTATCAGCACAGCAAGATCCAAGTACTCACAGCCTTCACAGCAGAGATATTGGACTCAAGCGCTTCCTCTCTTGAGTACTTCCTGGGTCCTGAGTGGCTGGTCGATGTGACTCGGCTGGTCCGGTACTCTCTGAAGGTTGGGGACACAAGCATCGCTCAGCTGCGTAGAGAAACCATGCTCTGTGGCAGAGCTCCTGGAGTAACCACTGTACAGGTCCAAACGCTCTCTAATTTGTCTTCTTTATTCATTTATTTAGAGAACATCACTGAAATAAGGTCTTAATTAAATATGAAACATGCGTAGCTGCATTTATGTGATAAAAAAATACTTTATTAAAATTTGATGATAATCAAATGTAATTACACCTCAGTGCTGTTGAGTTCTGGATCCTAGAAGTTCCATCTACTGAAGGAGTCTCTAGTGTCAGCTTTTTGTAACTATCAGAGGTAGAGCTTTAATTTTTTTAGTTTTCCTTTAAGGGAACATCATCAGGACAGAAGAGTTTACAGTTTGCGGTTTCTTGGTAAAATAACAATCATAATGTTTTTGTCTTAAAAATTAAAGGGAAAAATAGAAAAAAGAGGCTGCCAAGGGAATAACCGTTTATAGCTGTTATAATAGTAGCTACCCTGTTTTATCCTAATGTAGTTTATTTCCAATTTTAAAACATGATCACAGGAAAGTTCTCCAATATCTTACATAGTGTAAACCAACACATAATCCAGTACATTTCCTCATTTGGCTGATGCTTTTAAATAAAACCACAGACATTTGGCGGTGCTAGGATTTTAACACACAACCTTCTGATGGTTCTGATGTGCTGTGTTTGTATTTCCTCTCGCACAGGTAATGTCCCCCCTGTCGAACTCAGTGCTGGGGGAGACGATCGTGCATGTGCTGGATGATAAAGTGAGCATCACAGATCTCAGTGTGCAGCTGGTGTCAGGTCTCTCACTGTCACTGCAGCTCAGTCCAGGCAGCAACAGGGCCATTGCAGCTACGGTCACCACGGAGGACACCATGAACAAACCCAAACAGGTTATCATTATAGAAATAAGTGAATAAGCTACTGCATATTAAGCAGAATACTTTGGGAATGCAATAATATTCACAGATTAATATCATTTGCACATTACCTGCTGTTATACAGAAGGTTTATGGCATTAAATAGTCTGAGTTCCTTCAGATGACAGCCAGTACAGTTACATTTGCTGAACCCAATCAATATTGGGCTATTAGCTTTCAGTGTGGGGCTTCCACTGAGCTGGTGGTGTATCTCCACAGGCTAGATATAATATAGGGCAGCCTGTGGCAGTGATTATTCACCCAGCAGATGTGGGTGTTTGCTTGACATCTCATTACACTGATTACTCTTTTTTCTGTCCTGTGGCGCTCAGATGGATTTTACTGTACATACGTATTGATCCCTCTGGTTAAGTGGAGCTAAGTGCTGACATCCAGACTTGGTTAATTAGTAAACGATCAACATATTTAAAAAGCAACTTTCTTCAGACATAAAAATGAAATAAAACTTGACATTGACATTGTCCAGAGGCTTACAATATTAGTTTTGTCTGCTTTGTATTGTAGGAGGCAGTGATTGCATGTTTGCTGCACTTCAGTGATGGGTCTCAGGCTCATCTTGACCTGTTTGATCCCAGCAGTTATAAGCTCAACATCTTCTCACTGGATAAAAGGGTGGTGTCTGTAAGAAAAGTCCCAGGCCCAGTCATGGTGGCTGAGTCGGAGGGATGGGGCCTGCTGTTCAGAGCCGAGCTCGCCATCTGTGAAGCCTGTCAGAAGTCCAAACGCAAGAGCAAGTTGGCTGTTGGTGCCGGCAACGTGAGGGTCAATTTCCTTTTGCCTGAGCATAGAAGGAATCAAACTGAAGCCAAATTGAGCCTGACCCCCTTTCAAGGTCTTCTTAGTAGGGACCCTACTACTGGCATACAAGAGATCACCACAAGAGATATCTCTGCAACATCAGCCAAGTCCAGGCTGCAAGAAGCAATGGGAGGGGCTCGATCCACCATCAGGGTAATCAACAGCATGAAGGGAATGACTGCTACAAATACTGACACTGAAAAATCTCTTATTACAGTTGGTCCAGCTGAAATTTTGATTAATTTCTCAGACTTCACAACCCAACCCAAACAGGAAATGCCTATACATGAGCAAGATTTGGTGTGGACATTTGGTATTTTTACACACATTGAGATCTGCATCTACTTGTTACTAGGACTCTGCTGCTTGGCAATTATCATCTTTCTGATTAATTGTGGCACTCAGAATGTGAGGCCACATGGTAGGAAGTCACCCATGCAGTGCTCTGATGAGCACACGCATCACTGGGTGCACCTGGGCATGGCTGAGGAACAATCCGGTACTGTGCCAATCTCCACCACAAACAACTGTGTGCAAAAGGAACCAAGTACAGCAGTGAAAAGGACAAGCCCTGCTATGGAGGTCTCTACAGAAAGAACTGCAACCCTGGGGAGAAGATGTAGCACTCTGTCTCCAAGAACCAATCATGTGGCACTCAAATCAGCCGGCCCACTGACAAAGCCAGCACGAAATGAACCACTGCATTCCCCAACCAGCAAGAGAAACCAGGTCCAGTTCACAACCTTTACCACTCTTGATATTAAACACTTGGCAGCACTCAAGAGGAACTGGTTGGACTTTAGCTGGACCAACCAAGGAGCAAATCAAGCAGCAAATCAGGGAAATTCATCCAGGTTGATTGGGGCAGCCAGTCAAAGGGTAGAGCGTCCTGAGCCTGAAGGTTTTGCTGAAATTCCATGGCCAGTGGTAAAACCAGTGGTACATGTGAAATGAACATATATGCACGTGCATATGTTTCTCCACATTAAATAAAACTTATTTGAACAAATCCAATAATTGTTCTCAAAAAATTAAACATCTTCCTTTCCCCCTTTTCTCTTCTACTTCTTTAGACACTGACCCTTTTAAAAATTTGAGATATAAGGTCATCTTAAAAGTACCATTGTCTTGTCACACCATCAAATAAACTATGTTTCAGCACTTTCATCCATGTTGTTTCTTTTTTCCTTTGGATGAATTCGGATTCATTTCAGATTTTTGTAGAGAAAACTGGGGCATGTCCAGATTTGCTCCTCAGCTCATGTCTGCTGATTAAATCCCAGTGTTGAGGAGTTTATCTCACCTTACTATGTTCTTTGCTTCTTTCCTGGCATCTGTGAGTGAAAGGAGAGCAATCTCTGCTGCACACACTTCTCCATTTTCCTGATAGCATGAAAATCCCAGGATGGGGAAAGGCAGCTTCTGTTGTCCACAGGAGAGGGGTGAAGATAACTCTCCTCTAGTTAGAGATGCAGCATCATTGCATTGTTAAATTGCATTCCAACAGTATAGGCAAAAACAGCGGTGGGTTCAGTCAAGTGCAGGTAATCTGATGTGCTGGATCTGTGGATTTAGCCCAGAGAGAAATGGCATCTCCTTTGGAGAGATCTCCTGAGTTCCTCAAAGTAGTCAGGCTATCCAGAAAGTTTCTCCTGTTTGTGACCAACTCACAGCAATATGTGAAGTGGAGCACTTTTGACTGCATCAAGGGCATTTATACCATTATGATGTGGATTTCTGGATTGTGATTAGTCAGAAGGTGTTAATTAATGTTCCATAATGGCAGCTCTGACATTAATGCTGCAAATCGCAGGTTTATATTAATGCACTCATTGTACTGTAATATGGTATTGTGTCTATTATAATAGATCATTGGCAAGGACCTGCATTGTGGAACCTCCACTTAAATGGATTAAACATGTCTGTAATTGCTGATATGTTAAGATTTTTTAAACAAGATATTTACTTAACATTTATGGAAGGAGTCTCCAGGGTCTGCGCTTTGCAACACTCAGAGCTGTAAGCTTTCAGCTTTCAGTCAGTACTGTTAAGATTTCCTGCACAGGAATGTTTTCAGGACAGAATAGATTGTGCTTTGCAGTTTCTCAGTAGCGTGATAAACTATGTTTATTTTGTCTCATTACCTTTAAGAGGGATAACAAGGAAAGGCCAGTGTGGAAATTATTATTTATAGCTGAATATAAGTATAAAGCTGATATTCATTAAAATAATGTTAGCTGGACAAATTTTTGTATCCTCTGAGTTCCTTCTGTGGTTGTGTAAATTTACATATAAGAATATAAAATATGGGAAGGCATTTTATATTGGGGTGAACTGTTCCCAGTATGTAGCATGTGCTATGATGTAACACCCAACTGATGTATGAATATGTGAATTATATACTATACCACAGCATGGTTGAAATGTTTCATTAGAAGGTGATCATTTTTAATACTATGTGGGTTTGACAATAGTTACAAATGTAACATATATGATACCTTTATATTAATGCACACATTGTAATACATTTTATACTGGTACAGTAGGCTCTCCACATAATCTAAGCCTAAAAAAATTAAATAAACCAAGCTGTCTGGGGAAAAAAGTGTATAATCAGTGATATTAAAACATATTCTGTCCCATCTCTTCAGGTTAATCAGACAGGAGAATGTGGCTTGGCTTGTTATTGAGAAACTGGAAAGCACAAACTCCTCTGTCCTTCAGTCTTGCATAATTTCCATAACACAATGGGTTGTTCATACAAAAATTTATAAAAAATATCATTAGCAAATCACTGGTATATGAAGAATGCCACCTCTACACACAAACTACTCAAAATACAAAATTATAAAGTTTGCTTATTTCTTTATTTGATTAAATAATAATAATAATAATAATAATATTAATAATAATAATAATAATAATAATAATAATAATTATTATTATTATTATTATTATTGTTGTTGTTGTTGTTGTTGTTGTTGTTGTTGTTGTTGTTGTTGTTATTATGTAACCAGTTGTATTTCCAAAAGAATCCTGAAAGTTGGTGGTGCTGCAGCACCCTCAGTGTTTCTGCTTCCTGTGCTTTTCTATAAAGAAACTCACTAAAGTAAGCCTTGTTTGATCGGCTTACAATCATATGATTAGCATGGGTTACTGCAAGTTTATATACAAGCTACTCTGTCAAGCACACACAGCTTTAATAAAACAAAATTTGCATAACTCAATCATTTTATAATGATGCCATTAATTAAGTAGCAATTAAATAGGGAATAGTATGAATAATTAAAGAAACCAAGCCAGCACATTCAAATAAGAATAAAAATGTGTCTGTGCAATGGATTAGCTGGCATTAGGCTGTGGGAAGATGTAGTGAAGATTGGAATGGTTATTTTGAATCCAGTATGATTCAAAATGGATTCAAGCTGGATTTCATGTTCGTTCCATTTGCCATGGGATCGTCTTTTAATACTGTGCAACACTTTTGATCCAACACTAATTCAGCCACATAATTTTGTTCCATTCCTGTGCATGTCCAAGTGCTTGGATTTCTTTCTGGCATGCTTCAAACAGACTGATCAGGTATGTCTCAACCTACCATAAGCCATGCACTCCCTAGCCTGTTAATCATAATGCTAGTTCATGAGTTAGTCTGTTTATTATGCATTTGTATTGTATATATCAACACCCCCCCCCCACACACACACACAAATAGACTACAACTAGGATTCAAAATATGAAAATCTGTATATGTGCTTCTTTTGCCTTCACTGCATTTCAGACTTCTCAAGGGAAAGAAGTGTATCTATTTATGTTTATATAAATATTTATCCGAAGTTTTAATTGAAGCATTGCTGTGTCAGAGCTTGTGCTAACAGCCGTCACACTGTGGGCATTTTTCCATGTCTACAACACAAAGCTGTGTAGAACAAAGAGAAGCCAGGAGGCAAATATCACAGTGTGGAGCTCTGAGGCGAGATGAAGGACCACACGCAGTCCCAACGGACAGAAAACACAAACATCAATGGATGTAAACACGACTCGATGTGGACTCCCTGCACAGTGCTGCGCTATAGCCCTTACCCAGGGAGCTTTGATCAAGAGGAAAAAAGAGAACATTAACCTCAAGAAGAAATTTTTAAAACCCAGTCACAGAGGAAAATTCACAAAATCAGCAATGTATCACCCTAAAGATGATCCGGGAAAAGTAATCACTTGGTCTACCAAAGATGCAACATTTAATTTTCTGTGTGCTGTATGAGCATTTTGGTAACTACATTTAATAAAATGGATTTGCCATTAATGCTTGGCTTTTTTTAAATAATCATAAGCTTACTGAGGATGGCTACGAGCATGTAGAATGGCATAACACTGAAATGTGAAGCAGAGAGTGGGACATCCCTAAATTGCAAATGAAATAAGGAAATAAAAAGACAAGACTTAAGCGTTTTGTTAAAAATTCTAGTAAACATAAATAACTTAACTACTGATTCTCAAAAAGATATTATGTCGAGACAGTCACAAAACATGTCATAAAGGTTAGCCGGAGCTTAGTTATCCGTTACATAAATGATCCATCATCAGGTGAATTTTGACTAGTCTGGTTTTAGTCCAGTATATTCAGTGCACCATGTCAAAAACTTAAAGTTACAGCTTAATATCGGACTATTGCAAAATGCTGATACTGGAGTCTAAGGTGATGAGATTTCTGAAATGAAAATGAAAACTGGGGACGTTTCCAGTTCTGAGGTCTATATTCATGATTCAAATAGCCAGTGTTTTTACCTATGGCAATAAAAAGAGGGGCAGTACATTCACTTTGACCATTGTAACTTTTGCAGTGTAATGGTGAAGGTTGACTTATAGGTACTAACTATGTAACTTAAACCATGTCAGAAAATCACACAGTAGACTATCATATTGAGTGAACATACTGTTCAGAATAATAAAGTAGCAGACTCTTATTTATTTACAGTTCCTCTTCTATCTCCTTCACTCTTCTTTCTATCTTTCTTCATCTTCTCCTCTTATGTCCCTACAGGGATTAAAGCAAAAACCATCTTTTGACGGATTTTTTTAAGGCAAAGTCATATTCCCTAAGCATCAACAATTTGTAAAACAAGTTATAAGGCTGGCCCATGTTAACCCTTGACTCCTGCTAAACAAATAGCCACCCCATACATACAGTAATCATTGCTATGCAGAATCAGGTTGTAAAAAGTTTTTTCCTATTGTATTTGAATACTTGAATGATATTTTAACATTTTTTTCCATTGCCAGTTTGCTCTTATGTAATTTCAATGCTGTTTTAAATATATGAAATAAATATTAAACTTTGTCTATACTTTGTAAAGCTTGTTATTATCTATGTTATTATAACAAAAACAATGTATTTGTTTTGTGAGCCTCTTCTCACTTCATATATATATATATCAATATGTTTATTGTTCATATTTAAATAAAATGTCCAAAATTAGTCTAGGATTATATAGCCCCCATTGTGACAGTTTCCTTCACAGTATAGAGCTGCTTATCTCAATGAGACTTTTAAATCAACATTATTCCAC
The DNA here is from genome assembly GCA_028566435.1 of Scorpiodoras heckelii. Lineage (NCBI taxonomy): Eukaryota > Metazoa > Chordata > Actinopteri > Siluriformes > Doradidae > Scorpiodoras > Scorpiodoras heckelii. The sequence continues at coordinate 17,697,865 of JAOVVH010000026.1, read as the reverse complement.
ATGTATTGTGAATAGACATCACACTGACTGTCTGTTTCACACTAGCAGGTGACATCAAAGGGAGAGCACTCATTTCCTATGGTGCTGATTGGTGCTGGCTGTTGGAGAGGTTTATCTCTGCTGGTGCTCACTGCTGCCAGGTCTAGTTTTATGGCTTTCCATAAAGTTTTTAATTCAAAACAGGGACATTTCTGTGGACAGCTTCAGTTGGGGACACATCACCAGAAATGAGGACTGTCCCTGGAAAATTAGGATATTTGGGCATCCTACTGGAGTCTCCTTCCATAAATGTTTTAATGTTCCATAAAAGTATCAACAGTTACACGTGTTTATGTGTTTATGTGAACTGTCCACTATACTTCAAGTCCTGTGACCAGACCCTTTGCTCACAAATCAGCCTAATGTTTGGAGGTGATTGGTAAGCATGGAGGAGAATGAAAGCCATTGATTTTTAAGAAGGAGCAGTGAGACAAGATTGAGTAAAGGCTATGAGAGCAAGAGTAATGAACAAACAGACATGCCCCATGAGGAGAAAAGAGGTCAGAGGTCACAGATCAGAACCAGCACTTTCTCTTTCTCTTCCTGGAACTCACTCCTGAAGATCAATGTCAGGTGCTGCAAGTTGAAAAGCAGAGCAGAACACATTCTGTAAAGCTAATTTTTTTAAAATAAATGCTGCAGTAAATCTATTAAATAAATAGAAATAAATTGTAGATACATTTTTATTATTTAGCTACTTGTATTAGTTTCAGTATTTTTGGCTCTCTTTCTATTGGCCGTAAAGTTTTAGTTTGGTCCACATTTTAGAAAACAGTTTGTAGATACTGCTGCAATCTATCAATTCTGATTTAATACTTTAAAGCAACAATGTTTAAAATCAACATAGCATTTGCATCCTGTTACAGCTGCCTGAACCAAATCTGTTTTACGCTGGGCTGTTCTTTGGATGTTCTTTGTATTACTTGGCCACTTTAGCTGATTAATATAATGAATACTTTCCAAATACCCTAGTCAGAAATATTCAACCAATTAGAGAGATTCCATGAGGAAAATAATGAATGCTCTCCATTTTTACTTTTCTACCACTATGATTCATTATCCACTAGAGATATTATACACCTATATTGAGTCCAAGTCAAGACCAAGACTTTTGGATTTTGGCGGTGGCCAAGACCAAGTATTTGGAATTTTGGGGTTGGCCAAGACCAAGTCTTCGGAGGAGGCGAGACTGAGATGAGCCCAAGACCTAAAAAAGTTCATTTTGAAGACCACAGATTTAGGTAGACTTACTTACCATCACCCATTTTAATATTCAAAAGTACAATTTCTGCAAGCAAGATTGGGGCAATCTGGCTACAGCAAGTTGAAAAAAAAGTAACACAAAAAATTCTACCCTCTTCATATAGACTTTCGGGTGTTGTGTAACAATTACTGCCTATTGATTTATTTCAGATAAAAATATTTTTCTGGTGGAATTTCAAAAAAGTTCATGCACATCAAAAATGTTCGCAGCCCACCTTTACTGCTCTTGCGGCACACCAGTTGAAAAACGCTGATATAGGGCACCTTTGGTTTTTCTTGATTCACAAGCTAACACATGAACTAATATTATAGTAAACAGGCTAACTCATAAATTAGCATTATAGTAAACAAACTAACTAACTAAACATGTGTAGGAAGAACTAACTAACAAACTACAAGTAGCAGACTAAAACAGTTGTGGCTCAGTGGTTAAGACATTGGTCTACTGACCAGAAGGTTGTCAGTTCAAATCCACCCACAGCCAAGCTGCCGCTGTTGGGCCCCTGAGCAAGGCCCTTAACGCTCAACTGCTCAGTTGTATAAATGGGATAAATGTAAGTCACTCTGGATAAGGGGACTGCCAAATGCCATAAATGTAAATGTAAAACATGAACTAGCATACTAAACAAGTTAACTTACAAGCTAGCATTATAGTAAACAGGTTAACACATGAACTAGCTTTGTATTACACAGGCTAACTCAGTATAGCTAGTATAGTAAGCAAGCTGAATCAAGAACTAGCATTAGAATAACTCATAGACTAGCATTAGAGTAAAACAGGTTCAGTCAGGAAGTAGCATGATAAACAGGCTAAAGAAGAACTTGTATACATTTGAGATGCACAGGATGCATTTAATGTGATTAAAATGTCCATAAGGGAATTAGAGCAGAATCTCCTGCTGTTTTAATCACATCACATGAAAAAAGGAGGGCTAAGGGATTAGCACTAACAATTTCAGCTGCCTGTCAGGAAAAGCAGAACAAAATGAACAAAAAAAGAAGGAAAGGACTTGATTAGAGCAACTGCATCTCTTTTCTCTGTAAAAAATATATTGGATAAATAATTTCCTTCGGTCTGTGCAATTGATTTGGAGCCCATCTCCTATTTCACGAATGGCAAGTGCAGATTGTGTTCTTTGTTCCTTTGCACTATGACAGCCTGTTATTTCTCTCCACTGTCTATTGCTGCTGTCACACTGACTGATGCCCTCAACATGCTACTACAAACACACATCTGTCGGAGTCATTCAGGAACACTGCTTTAAAACACATAACGTATAATCAAGGCACACGGAAAACCTGCAAACTATGTATCATCTGTCAATTTGATGTTTCTATGTTACATTTTAATATAACCTTAAAGCCCAAAAAGTGTAGGGCACCAGGGACATGGAGAGAAAGTCAGGAAGGAATTCTTGCATGTCTTTGTTTCCTCACTGAAAACTACAATAAATGCAGTATAAGAATATCAAAGTTACAGGCAGGAAAGGAGGGAAAGAAGGAAGGAAAGAATGAAGGATGGAGGGAAGAATAAAATCTGAGGAA